>LPNX010585913.1:715786-841355 GCA_001517045.1 Pseudotsuga menziesii
TGTCTGAAATTTTTCGCATTCCTTCTTCATGTGTCCCTTATTTTTACAGAAGAAACACTTGGAATTCTTCTTAATATTAGCTTGGGGAGGTATTTTACCTTTCCCTTTCTTATTGGCTTGATATTTTCCCTTCCTATGCGTTGCCAGAATTGCCCTTTCTCCCAGTTCCATCACCAGTCTTTCTTCCTCTTGAACAGACATGGTCATGAGTTCATTTATTGACCATTTATCCTTATGTGTGTTGTATGAGATTTTGAAAGGTCCATATTGGTGCAGAAGGGTGTTCAGGATGTAGTGCACTAGGAAAGACTCTGATATTTCAACCTCGAGTTTCTTCAATTGAGCCACAGTGTCCCTCATTTGCATGATGTGCTCGTGCACACCTTTCACACTAGTGAGCCTTAGGGATGAGAACTTCATGATTAGGGTGCTTGCTAGTGCCTTGTCTGAAGTGACGAATTGATCATCAATGGATTTTAGCAAATCTCAGACCCTTTCATGCTGATCAACTGAACCACAAATACCAACTGAAATTTTAGTCTTAATGAACATCATGCTCAAACGATTAGATCGCTCCCATCGCTCATAAAGCGTGATGTCCGCTGCAGTGCTGGTATTGGTGAGTGCTGGTGGTTCATCTTTCCTAATAGCATAATCTATGTCCATCCATCCCAAATGAAGGAGAATTCTCTCCTTCCAGACCTTATAGTTATCTCCCTTAAGTTCAGGGATATCAGAACGAATTTCAGAGAAATTTGCAGGTTGTACAACTGCATAAAAATAAAGATCACATGCTTACGTTAAAATTGAGACCAAATAAAATTTCATGTTTTACCAATGTAAATTCATGCTTTAAGATTGAATCTAATGACATAAAAATTGCCTGTGGGATAAATTTTTAATTCAAGCATATTCAAATATTCTTCACGATAAAACTATTAATTCATAATTCCTGTGGGTAAGTTATGAATAATTCAATATTTTATCCTAATTAATTACATAAATATAATAAAAAATCCTTTGGGATAAAATTTATTATATTTAGTATAATTAATTACAATTAATGTCTAAACTTTCTTTATAATATTAATTAATTAGAGATGTTGTGGCTATTCTCTAATTAAATATCATATAGATCACTAGACATTATTGCTGTTCACTGTAATAAAACAAGCTTCAAATGAACAGATCTGAATGAGGGCAAGCTAAGAAATTCTGAATATAAAATCCATTATTTTTATATAAAATAGATATTCAAAAATACCATATTATTTATGTCTAAAGCATCTTCCTTCAGCTAAACCATAACATAAATATAGCCATCCGAACTCCAAAATTTATAAAAGATTATAACCACCAAGTATAATTCTTTTTCTAAATAATATATAAATCATCACTAACAACATAAGGCAAGTTAACGCACTCACACAGTCTATAAACCCTTTTAAATTAACTTTATACAACAATGACTATAGATAGTGAATGGACCCGGCCAAATGGTAGTTCAGCAGTGGCTTAGTTTCGTTTGCTTTCCCTTGATTTATTCCTTACGCACCGATATTCGATCTGGCAGCTGGATGAGTGAAACTAATACATATTCCTATCGGCGCTCCAACCTTTACCACATTTCAATTTGCATTCAATAATGTCGATCTCCACGTTAATGGCGAATCGAGGAAATATAAAATGAAATAGTTTTTGTTATAAAAGTACTGCGATTTTCTGAATGTGTAGTGCTGTGATTTAGTTTTACAATGTGTGAATAAATTTGTTGATGTGAATCAGATTCAAATGGGAAATGGTCCTCTTTTAAAATGTCAGAATAAAGCTCTTTATGCGAATCAGATTCAACAACGCAGGCACCCAATGCATAAAATTTCAAATCAAATCAAATAAAAAACGCAGGAAATATAAGCTCCTCCCTCTGCCATTCACATCCAATGCAGACACACAGAGAAAACCCTACAGTGGCAACTACATACAGAACACCAAGGCAGAGATAACTACTTTGATACCAACTGTTAGCAAAACTTCCGATTTTGAAAAATGCGGAATGAAACTCTGAAACATAATCGAAATAGGAATACCAACAGATCATACCTCTAGCCATTGATGCTACTTGACTTGATGTAGAATATTTCCCTATTCCACAAGGTTTAGCTTCCTGTACGGCACTTCCAAGCTCTGCTTTCTCTTTCTTGATGGTGTAGAACTGAAGGGGATTGAGTTAGTGAGCTTGGGGACCAAACATGGGTTTAATAGCCAAGCTTCCATCAAGATTCTGTTGGCTATGTGTCAACTGTTCCACAAATCTAGGTAGAGAACCCTAGATGGACCACTCCAAAATCTCCCAACAAGAAAACAATTTCCAAACTAGAAATCAGTTTGAGTGTGGTTGATAACTGAATGATCCGTTGGCAGTTTTGAGGAGCCGCTGAATGTTGGATGCGGATGCAGGAGTTTACACAATATTGTTCAATGATTGCAAGTATCCTTGTTGTTGTAGTAATGGATATACATCTGGGTGGCTCGACCATCTCTCAAGGGTTGTTTTGCATCCATAATCAAACCAACAACAGTCGTAGCAACTTTACGATGGCAGTATTCCATGAATGGAAGAACTCTGCCAGAAGTGCATAGAATACAATGTCGAGAACGTAGAGAGTCTTAGGTAAACACGAGTCATGGAAAAATGATGGAAGTTATTGGACTTTGAGAAATTGATGCAGGTTTGTCTTTGATGAAAAGTAAGGAGAATGTAATGCTCTAAACACTCATTACTCATTGTAATGATGGAAGTTATTGGACTTTGAGAAACTGATGCAGGTTTGTCTTTAACAAAAAGTAAGGAGAATGTAATGCTCTAAACACTCATTACTCATTGTACATTCATTCAGTGTACATGTGGATTGAACAAACTACTGCGTAAAAAATTTGGTTGTATTAAAATTTTGTTGACGATGCTTTGAATTTGGTAGGAAGGCTCTCTGCTCAAAGAAATGAAAATCATTTTCCAATACATGTCAATGGGAATGCTTAGGTCATCTGGCCGCCGGGTCTTGGGGCACAAAGTCCCAAGAAAATGTCACCTGCAACAGACCAATAGAAGCTAAGTTAAATTAATATTTAAATAATTCAAAAAATAAAAATTAATCAAACTATAGTAAAAACATTTGAAAAATAAAAAATTTAAATATATCTCTCGAATTAATTCACCTAACCGATTCATATATATTCCCTGTCAGGAAGATAACAACACATTATTTTGGTATCAATCACCACAACTAAAGAGATCACTAATGTATTTAAAATTTGATCTCAACAATGCATTATTTCGATATCAAATCACATTGGTATCTACCACATTTAATATTTTATCTTAAAAAATGGGATGTCGCTACCAAAATTTTATATTGTTGTTGGAGTGTGTATAAATCTATTAGATATACTATACAATGGGAAATGTGTCTAGTAGACAATCATCAAAACCAAGCTGGAATATGCACCCTACATTAGACCTCATTGTGTGTACAAAAACCTTAGCTATGATTGTACAACAATACATGAGCCCATTAGGAATCATTACACATTCTAACATTCCCCCTTAATGATGACCAGAGGAATCAAACACAAATGAAGGAAGCATTTATTACATTAACATTCCTCTTTGATGATAACTTTCATAATTCACAATAATATGTGAAGATGAACAAACTTTGTCTCACAGATTTGATGAAGGTAGCAACCGCTTCTTACTAATCATGAAATTGCACTTGAACCAAGCAAAGGATTTGGATGTTTGTTTGTGTCTAACTATGTTTTTCATAGGTTTTATATGAACAAGGAGCATACACATGCTCTTTCCCCTTCAGGAAGTAGCATACACATTGAGTCCATACGCTCCTTTCCCTTTAGGAAGTAGCATATACTCCTAAAAGCATCCAAAATGTTGTTGTAAGTTGATTTGTGTGATGTTCTTTTGCTGGGGATTTGCTTGGTCTGTCAGAAGGTTCTTTAAGGTTTTGTGATTGGTGAGTGTTTATCTTAAATTCTTGCCATTAGCTTCTTGTATATTTTTCATTAGTTTTTAGTTTGTTAGGTTTAATTACCATGTTTGCAGAGGTTGTTTCTATTCTTGAGTTACTTGCCACTACCTTTCTTGTTTGGAAGATTATTGACATTTTTAGGGGCACATATATCTAGAATCTTGTCATGGTGGCAACAAGAAACCAACCAATGCCAAAGACTAGTATGTTTGGTAGCAATATTTTTCATCTATATGTGATATCAATCTTTTGCATCCATAGTTTTTCTCAATATTTATAGTTTCTTGCAAGCTAACCCTTTTGTGTAAAAGCGATTTCATATTTCTCTTTCATGTCTTGATTTTCCTTTGACATCGTGGGCATATCATTTGATTTATGCTTTACTCTTGGAATTTCTTCTGGGTAGATTAGCTCTTTATTTGCTTCACCTTTTCCATGGGGGTATTTGTGAAGAGTATGGAGACAACTTGGTTCTGCAAAATCTTCCTATCTTGATTTTCTTAGCATATTTATGTTGTCATTTCTGGTCATTCGATATTGATTCTTGATAGTAGCAGGTTTCTTCTCCTTACACATGAGTAAGGATTTGATTGCAGTTTTTTCATGGCTTCCTACATTGTTCCACCTTTCATCTTTTCCTTGATAGCAACAAAGTTCTCTTTTCCACTTTATCCAAGATGTTTGAAGTTGTCATTAAGGGGGAATGTAATGTGATGTAATAAAATTCCATATAATTCCACATTCTTCCGGTTAAAATGTAATGTAATGTAAATCCATCTTCTTTCTGTAAAGTCAGGATTGTTTGCGGGCAACATTTTTCGTTATATAGGCTATTTGAGGTTTTTGTACACACAATGAGGTCTACTACAATGTGCATCTTTCATCTTGGTTGTGATGACTTTTTGCTAGATACATTTCTCGTTGTATAACCTATATAAAGCATTTATACACACCATGAGGTGTATTGCATAGTTCTTTCGGTGCAATTTCATGATCAATAAGAAGCGACTTCTATCTTCGTCAAATCCATGAGGTGAAGATTGTTCATCTTTGCATCTTATTGAGAATTCTGGAAGTTGTCATCAAATGGTAATGTTAATGCAATTCCATATTCCTCCATTTGTGTTCAATCTCTCTAGTCATAATGAAGGGGGAATGTTGGAATGTGTAATGATGCCAAGTGGACTTATTTATTGATGTACAATCCTAGCTAAGTAATTTTGTAACTATAATGAGTCCTACTCAAGCTCCACATTCAAGCTCGGAAATCTTTATGGTGCTAAAACAGGTTTACAAAATTTACTCATTTAACCCGAAACACCTGTGAAGATTGTCTTCAATTTCTTCTTCATACCAAAAGCAGCAATGGCATCCCTCTCCGAGAGCACGCGGTTTATAATCCCCGACACTTCATTGGAAACAACCGCCATAGTAATCCGGTTGTCGCTCCCATTAGTTCCTGTTAACATATGCATTACTATACAAATGTCCATTTCCATTGATGGAAATGGTCATGAAAAAAACACAACATTTTAATTAGATCCTAAGCGATTCCCACTAAAGTTAAACGTAGAATTCTCTACTTTTGCACGGCACGAAAATTAAGTAAGTCATATATTCTTGTACTGAAACACAAGCTATTCATTTCATCATCTTCCGTCCTTATTTTTTCAACATCTGTTCTTCCTTTCCTTTTTTATTTCCTTGTTATGTCTATTCGATAATGATAACTCAAAGGAAAAAATCTGAGCAATAAATAATTAATGTTGCATCCTTACTAGTAAACCCTAAAAAGCAAGAAGTATGTAGCAGGAAAAAAAAGAGAGTAAAGTAACTCACCTCCCCTTTGGTTCCTTAATACTTACTAACCATCATCATAATCAACTAAAGGATTAGTCCAGCGATACCCTGGAAGGTAAATTCCCCAACTTCAATTCAGGAAGGTCGAGAATTGCAATGTTTAGGCTCTCTAGCATTAGCCTTGAATCCCACTTTTCACCTTTGAAACATCCTATATAGCTTCAGAAACATAAACAAAAATACTAATATGCAATAAAGTGACTAAAACAGTAGTACTGTAAATTAAAAAGCTGAAGAAATCTCACTGTCGTGCCATTATTAAAGTGATAATAGATGGAGAAAACTGGAACATAGCATGAGGGATGTTTATCTTCTTTGCAACCTATAGATCCCATAGAAGAAATGGGTTGTAAGTGATACAACGCACAAGGGGGAGCATCCCCTTGGCCACATTCACCCTCTGGATCAACCGCTCTTACCAAGTAGATCAAGTTTTAGATTCAATTAATATAAGCAACATCAATCCTAAAAGGAATGTTCTTTACCGGGAATGTTACTCAAGGTAAGCTGAATAATCTCAAACACTTTTTTGACCTTATAGGACTTCAATCAAGGTAAGGTTGAATAATCTATGACAAATTTTTGACCTTATGGGACTACACTTAACTGTTCATTTTCATTTTTGGTAAGAATACACATTGAAACCCTAAAATTTATGATGCCGCAGGAATCAAACCGTCTGAATTCACAGCAATCAATCATACCCATGTCATCTATAGAAGAGAACAACAAATAAAATTGAATACAATCATGCTTCTCTTGGTTTTGGATTGCAATGGCTAATTTGGTGTTCTTACCATTTGGTGAATCAGCCCCAACGAACAACAATCCCTAAACAAAATCCGGGTTCCATAAAATGCTTCAACAACAAGTATCGACATACCAAAGTTTAAGCTACAAGAGACGATTTGTTTCTGAGTTTCATGAACAAATGAAGAGAAACCATAGATGGAATAGACTACAAACAAGGAATGCAACACATAATGAAAATGTATAAAGAGCTTCAACAAAAGTATGAAGATGATGTAACTTTTGCAGAGATAACCGGCGGTGATCTGTACCAAAGCTTCTATTTTTCTTCTTCTTCTCTCTGGAAAAAGATGCAACAACAAACAAATTTGGATTCTGTGGGAAGCTTGAAGATCGAGAAGCTAGGAAATGGTCGAATATGGAAATCATAATGAAAGATAGTGATTGGTCCAGCAAACCTTTGAACAATGGGTTTGCATCCCGAAATTGATGAAAAGCTTTTCATTACCTGTTGGATGTCGATTACAAATGACTTTCAAATACTAATCATCGACATTAGGGCCCATAGCCTCTTTGTTCAACAGCAAGCTGAACATTAAAAATTCAAATAGATTGTACAAATAATCATTGGGATCGGACTTATTTTGAAGAATCATAATGTTTAATTGCACCAAGCAAAGGTAAATGTATGGATTATTGAAATCTACCGTTTGAGTCTGTGAAAACATTGTTAGGTGATTGATTCAACAAATTTTCGGTCTAGAATTTACCAAATAAACAGGTATAAAAGATAGAATTTACAACTTTAACTTATCGCACTGCACCACTACAACTTTAATTTATAAAAGATAGAATTTACCATTTCACCCAATATCAATTTATCTCATGGCACCATATTTTATTTTCTTTTAGGCTGGTGGGAGGTATTACAAACCTTGAAAGAATGATAAGCTCAATGTGGAATTCAAATCCTTACCGTTACTTCGGAAAATTGGCTATCTCGGAAAAAATTAGAGCACCTTCATACTTTCGTCCAAGCTCTCTATACATTTTAGCTCCGCTTAACATTCATTTTTTGCAGTCCAATCCATCTAGGACTGGTTTTCATTTCTTCATGTAGCTCAAATCCCATCCAACTGTTGTTCATATGATTGAAAACAACATGGCTGACGTTTGAGTCGAGGAAGGTCGTCTGGAATGCACTCCAATTCTATTAGGAGCTTAATTTGTTCCAAATATTCCTTGGCTTCAATGACTCTGTCATGATTGTAGCTGAAAGTAACTAACGTGACGAGTAAACCCCTGGAGGCGATGTTTTTTGGCGAACTGAAGCATTGGATTCGTATGGTCAGTTGCAAGGTATGGCAAGACCATGAAGCGAGCCTCATAGTATTATTCTGTGTATCCATGACTGAACTGTAAGAGATTAAGTGTATTGTACTGTATATTAATAGGTATAAAACTCGCCTCCCAACACACGGACATAGGCAAAGAAACAACCAACCACAGAAATTTAAAGACGTGAAGAGAAGGGTTTGGAATATAAAAATGAAATTTGATTGTGTTCTATGTGAAAGTGCCAAATGATGCATATGACAACAGAAAAAATGCCTGTATACATAACTCCAACCAAACTTTTCTGGGGAGCATTAATCATGATACGATTCCACAAAAATGGTCTACGCGATTTCATAAGCACCATTCATAGTTTAATATTTCTAGTCAAGTTTAATATTTCTAATCAACTTGACGTCTGGTGAGCACGTGAAAAATAACCATCAAGTGGTTATAATATGGACTTCGGTTTCAAGATAGCAGTCCCATAGTACATGCCATCTAATTCATCTTTTTGCAGTTTTGACATGGCTGCTACTGATGATGGGTTGGTAGTCCAACACTTATAATAATTTCCTTCCAAGCAGGGATGACTTTAACATTGTGTTTGGCTACCAAGTGTTGAGTCTCCTTGTCAATCAAAGCAACTAGCCATCAATATATATTCCTTGTATGCACACACGCATCAATTAGTGGAGGGATTGAGAGATTCAAGGTGCATGGAAAACCACAAATTGGTTATATAAATCCCAGATATTTGCAGACTGTCTATTTGCAAACTATCAATAATTAAATACTTACTAACCATCATCGTAATCAACTAAAGGATTAGTCCGGTGATACCCTAGAGCGTCAAATTTATCGTTCGGCCTATACCTGTGTAAATCTAAAGGAAAAATAATTATTTGAAACATTGTTGTCTTGGGAAGAATTCGTGTGATTGTATTGCCATGGCACAAGTTTCACGACACTATGGTCTAATGGATACAGTAGGAGGTCATGTATTCCAATGGTCTTCATCAAGGTTGTAAGAGTATCACTAACTCAGCTACACCAAGATCACACTCCACTAGGCTCATGGTTCAATGGGCTCGACCTTTTTAGCTTCAGTCTTACCACAGCGATGGAGGAAGTCGCATCCTTCATGCTAACTGTAAATAATGAAGTATGACGCCTCTCAGTCAATCACTTTCACTTCTTTATAAATGAATCCTCTATTTACCAATCATTCTATTTACCATGAATCATGCCAATTTATGCAAAGAATGGTGGTGAGGGAGATAACTCTCATGTAGCAATAGTTCTCAATGTGTAGCAGCTGAATGATACACTCCCACAACTTCAAAATAAATTGCACTTGTCTCTCTCCAAGTGCGAGTGGTCGTGGTCCTTACACAATGGTCTCTCGTTCGGTTACAAAGAATAGAGAGCATCAATTAAGACTAAACCCAACTCTAACTCCTCTCCACTATAGTCTTCACATAAATGTGGAATTTGCAATTAATATCTACAAGGTCTTCATCTCACAACGTAGTGTCAATACACAACATGTTGGTCACCATAAGAGAGATTTCAGAGTTACACTCAGCATTCACAACTCCAACAATATTTAAGAGAAATTTGTAGGAGTTAGGGTACGAAGCAACACATCGATCCAAGCACTATATTGCTCAACGCTCCATGTTTAAGGCTCCAATATGCAACAATGCATAGTTAGCACAAAAATTATGTTTTCCATAACCATGTTCTAATAACAATAGCTCCATGTAATCAAGTGAATTAACCAAGAAAGGGGGCATTCACATAGTGTGTAGCACTAGTTCACAGCTCCAAGTGAAGTTCACAACAACTCTAAGATAATTGGCAGAGGAAACGATCTCACTCTTCCACGCAAAAGATGAATAAACAATAACTTCAAGTTGTGACAACAATATTCAATATTCAAATCAAATGAAAAATGCATCAGCTTTTCAACACAGAAGAAGGTCATAGCTCCAACGTATTTGGCTTCACCTTAGCAATATCCAGTCCTCACGAAGGAGGATATAAATTCTCATGCACAACTCCAGAGCTCGAATTTTTGTAGCATTATTGTTCAATGATTGCAAGTATCCATGTTGTTGTAGTAATGGATATACATCTAGGTGGCTCGACCATCTCTCAAGGGTTGTTTTGCATCCATAATCAAACCAACAACAGTCGTAGCAACTTTACGGTGGCAGTATTCCATGAATGAAAGAACTCTGCCAGAAGTGCATAGAATACAATGTCGAGAACGTAGAGAGTCTTAGGTAAACACGAGTCATGGAAAAATGATGGAAGTTATTGGAATTTGAGAATCTGATGCAGGTTTGTCTTTGATGAAAAGTAAGGAGAATGTAATGCTCTAAACATTCATTACTCATTGTACATTCATTCAATGTACCTATGGATTGAAAAAACTACTCCATAAAAAATTTGGCTGTAATAAAATTTTGTTGACGATGCTTTGAATTTGGTAGGAAGGCTCTATGCTCAAAGAAATGAAAATCATTTTCCAATACTTGTCAATGGGAATGCTTAGGTCATCTCGCCGCCGGGTCGTGGGGCACAAAGTCCCAAGAAAACGTCACCTGCAAAAGACCAATAGAAGCTAAGTTAAATTAATATTTAAATAATTCAAAAAATAAAAATTAATCAAACTATAGTAAAAACATTTGAAAAATAAAAAAATTAAATATATCTCTCGAATTAATTCACCTAACGATTCATATATATTCCCTATCGGGAAGATAACAACACATTATTTTGGTATCAATCACCACAACTAAAGAGATCACTAACATATTTAAAATTTGATCTCAACAATACATTATTTTGATATCAAATCACATTGGTATCTACCACATTTAATATTTTATCTTAAAAAATGGGATGTCGCTACCAAAATTTTATATTTTTTCCTCGGAACCAAAATTTTATATTGTTGTTGGAGAGTGTATAAATCTATTAGATATACTATACAATGGGAAATGTGTCTAGTAGACAATCATCAAAACCAAGCTAGAATATGCACCCTACATTAGACCTCATTGTGTGTACAAAAACCTTAGCTATGATTGTACAACAATACATGAGCCCATTAGGAATCATTACACATTCTAACATCCCCCCTTAATGATGACTGGAGGAATCAAACACAAATGAAGGAAGCATTTATTACATTAACATTCCCCTTTGATGACAGCTTCCATAATTCACAATAATATGTGAAGATGAACAAACTTTGTCTCACAGATTTGATGAAGGTAGCAACCGCTTCTTACTAATCATGAAATTGCACTTGAACCAAGCAAAGGATTTGGATGTTTGTTTGTGTCTAACTATGTTTTTCATAGGTTTTATATGAACAAGGAGCATACACATGCTCTTTTCCCTTGAGGAAATAGCATACACATTGAGGCCATACGCTCCTTTCCCTTTAGGAAGTAGCATATACTCCTAAAAGCATCCAAAATATTGTTGTAAGTTGATTTGTGTGATGTTCTTTTGCTGGGGATTTGCTTGGTCTGTCAGAAGGTTCTTTAAGGTTTTGTGATTGGTGAGTGTTTATCTTAAATTCTTGCCATTAGCTTCTTGTATATTTTGCATTAGTTTTTAGTTTGTTAGGTTTAATTACCATGTTTGCAGAGATTGTTTCTATTCTTGAGTTACTTGCCACTACCTTTCTTGTTTGGAAGATTATTGGCATTTTTAGCAACACATATATCTAGCATCTTGTCATGGTGGCAACAAGAAGCCAACCAATGCCAAAGACTAGTATGTTTGGTAGCAATATCTTTCATCTATATGTGATATCAATCTTTTGCATCCATAGTTTTTCTCAATATTTATAGTTTCTTGCAAACTAACCTTTTTGTGTAAAAGCGATTTCATATTTCTCTTTCATGTCTTGATTTTCCTTTGACATCGTGGACATATCATGTTGATTTATGCTTTACTCTTGGAATTTCTTCTGGGTAGATTAGCTATTTATTTGCTTCACCTTTTCCATGGGGGTATTTGTGAAGAGTATGGAGACAACTTGGTTCTACAAAATCTTCCTATCTTGATTTTCTTAGCATATTTATGTTGTCATTTCTGGTCATTCAACATTGATTCTTGATAGTAGCAGGTTTCTTCTCCTTGCACATTAGTAAGGATTTGAATGCAGTTTTTTCATGGCTTCCTACATTGTTCCACCTTTCATCTTATCCTTGATAGCAACAAAGTTATCTTTTCCACTTTATCCAGGATGTTTGAAGTTGTCATTAAGGGGGAATGTAATGTGATGTAATAAAATTCCATATAATTCCACATTCTTCTGGTTAAAATGTAATGTAATGTAAAGCCATCTTCTTCCTGTAAAGTCAGGATTGTTCATGGGCCACATTTTTCGATGTATAGGCTATGTGAGGTTTTTGTACACACAATGAGGTCTACTACATCGTGCATATTTCATCTTGGTTGTGATGAATTTTTTCTAGATACATTTCTCGTTGTATAACCTATCTAAAGCATTTATACACACCATGAGGTGTATTGCATAGTTCTTTCGGTGCAATTTCATGATCAATAAGAAGCGACTTCTATCTTCATCAAATCCATGAGGTGAAGATTGTTCGTCTTTGCATCTTATTGAGAATTCTGGAAGTTGTCATCAAATGGTAATGTTAATGTAATTCCATACTCCTCCATTTGTGTTCAATCTCTCTAGTCATAATGAAGGGGGAATGTTGGAATGTGTAATGATGCCAAGTGGACTTATTTATTGATGTACAATCCTAGCTAAGGAATTTTGTAACTATAATGAGTCCTACCTAGCAAAGAAGAAATAATACTCTTCATGACTCTCTATCTTATGAAAAAGAGTTATCCCAAATGCATCATGGAGTAAAATTATCCTATTATCATTCTTTATATAAGAGAGGTGGGAAAATAGTTATCCCGCATGTAATATGGGATATGAACACATATATGAGCATCCATCCCTCTAGCATATATAATAGGGGTGAGGGAGACCCATTGGGTACATTGAGACATCAGAAATTCATTGTGACATGAAGTCAAGATGGAATGCGATGTGATGCTTGTGTGGGGATTCCAAAGATTGTAACCTAAAGAATATGAAGATCAACCTTACATGGATGTTTCCCCATTTGAGGCTTTACCACATAAAATGTGTCCTCTCTTTCCTTTCTTGCATATTCTATCGATTATTTAATACTTGTGTTGATAGGAGATTGAACTAATAAGATTCCAGTTATTGATTTACATGTTAGCAATCTATTTTTATGTGTTAATGCATATTTATCAATTATAACAATTATCTAGTACCAAAGTACTCATTTTCCTCAATGAGACGACCTACAAAATAAAAGATATAAATAAATTTAAAATAAAGAATTTGAAAATCCTTCTATTGAAATTAATTAAGCATAAAAATTCACATTGATCATAACAACATAGACAACAATTTATTATTAATATGTTAGAAATATTTATTAATTATAAATTAAAATTGTTATATATATATGTGGGGGGGGCGCATATCATTAATGTCGTTATTATGTAGAATTGGTAACTTTTCATGCATGTGCGAAATTACAAATTAACATTTTTTTTTTTAGTTTTTCTCAATTTGAGAAAAATACATCTTTAGTTGATAAACTGTAATTTATAGTGTTAAATAGTCATTTATATATTTAGTAAACATTTCCAATTAACACAAGCACACAACAATTTTCTTAAATAGATTTTAAAAACATCTCACTTTAACACAAACTACCCTTGGTTAATAAGATGTAAGTGGAAAGTATTTATTCTGCCAAAGTTTTTGATCACTTGTGTTACACTCAGAAGTACAAGCATGAGCATGATTGTGAACATAAGCTTAAGAAACCCAGGAGATCATGTGATGGAGGATTCTAACCCTTGCGGGGGATAACATATCAACTAAGATAATTGGCATTGTTTTTTGGAAAACATTCATTAGATGCAATATTGTAATTAAATGAATTAATCAAGCTTAATAATAAGCAAAATCAAAATAGCTATCGATTACAATGCATTATTTTGGTATTTATTGTTTTGATATTAATTACCACAACTAAAGTGGTAGCTAATGTATTTAACATTTTATCTCCACAAGGTAATGCTTTGATTTGGAACAATTAATGTTGGGGAATTCAAGGATTTACTTATCCTTATGAAATCAGCTCTAAACAAAGGAATTAATAGGATTTAGATATTTGGGGATTCAACAGACACTATTAGATGGATGCAAGATCAACTTCAAGTTTGTAATATTGGTTTATCCCCCTTGGTTGAGCATTTGAAGGTGATTTCAAGATAGTTTTAAGAGGTATATTTTGTCATGTTTATAGGGAGCACAATATTCATGATGCTACTCTTTTAAAACATGGTTTGCAAATGGTGGAAAATCAGATGAATTTTAAGAAGGGATATTAGTCTCCTCTAAGTCCACGAATGTTTTTGAATTTTAATATTTGTTTCTCATGTTTTGAGAAGGGTAGCCTTGATTACGTGATAGGCGAGTTATGGTGAAATGTAATGCAAGTCCATTAAATATGACACTCTCATGATTATCTTTCTATTGAATAGTGGGTAGAACTATAAGCATCTAAGTGATATGAACAATCAACAACACAATTTTGTCATTTGTGCCACATGTACCATGTGGAATGTATTTTTTATTTTCTTTAAATAAAAAAATGTTTTCTTTTGAAAAAAGATGATTTTTGATATCTAATCACTTTGATATTTATCACATTTAATATTTTATCTCCAAAGTGAGATGTGGCTACCAAAATTGTCTATTTTTTTGCTACGTGAATACTCTTTTTATATTAATGAAATGAAATGGAAAGTTCTAAACTAAACTCAAATATATCATCATTATAAAGGTGAGGATGTTGTGAAATTAAATAACGAAATGTAATGTACCCAACCCCAACACATCATTAGGGTCCGAATAATTCTTGGATTATAACAAGGAGGACTAATTATAATTTAAGCACAATGTATTACTGTTCCTCTAATGTTTAGGCTAACATGTCAGCAAGCCAAACTAATTAAAACAATCATCCCCCTACAATAAATACGACCCTTCCAATGCAGCAATTCCCCATTCTACCTGCAATGCAATGTAATGACACATGAACACATTTAGACCATAAACTCTTTACATGTTTACTAAATGTCATCACATCTATGGGAATCTGCCCATATCCATTGAACCAACTATTAAATCAGATTTACATACATTCATAAAGTCTCCACTTACGATAGTATACAATCAACATTCCAACATTCCAAGGAGGCATAATTACAACACATACATATACTAGATTTATAATACTAAATCTCAGTCAGCAAATCCCCATCATATATGACCCAAAACATCCATATACAACCATATGGGCTGTCCAAATATTCGACTCTCTAATTATCATAACTATATAAGCAATCTAGCTTCTAGTACCATAAGTAAATCAATATCATTACAGTTCATTATAGCATATTAATAACACTAATGTAAATCATAATTTACCACTATGATCACAGCCATTAATCCCATGGAAGATCTGATTCAGAATAGCCATACATGAGCATATGGACTATCCAAAAATAAGATCCCGACAACTACCATAAATCATACAATCTAGCATTGAAGCATAAAAGCTTCTTTAACCGCAGTAATTACTCTAAAATGCCCACAAATAATTCGAGGTCCACATTTCAATGGTAAATAAGATATTGATAAAATGATATGATGATATATTACAGTTGATAGCCGTCATTATATATTGTGTGGGAAGCCATGAATGAGGGACACATCCCATAACCTAGTATTACGTATCAATAGTTAATATTTAGTGTATTATTGTTGTTGTTACACTGCCCTCCCCTTAAGGGAATCTTTGTCCTCAAAGATGTATTGACATCAATGTCTGATTTCCTTTGAATTGTCGTCTTGGGATCCTTTATTTTTTTGTATTTGTGACATTTGAGGAAATTAGTCGATATGAGTTACGGATTCCCAAGGAGAATTGTCGCATCATATCTGTTGTGGTCCATCCCATATCTATTTTTATTGGAGCTCTGAGATAATTTTGTGGGATGATTCCTCTCAATTGTTGCTTAGTATGTCGATATTTTCGCATGTCCACATAAGTCTTCTCTGAATATTTGTTTTGACCCTGTCGTTGGTCAAAATGACGATTATAATTAGGATGTCTATAAGGTGTATGTGTTGTTTTTTCTTTCTTTTGGACTGCGGCGAGGACTGTCTTCACTTCCTTGATTTGATTTTTGGATGCATTTTCTTGGATTTGTGCTTCTTGGTTCTCTAGTTGATTGTTATGATTATGAATCTTTTCAATTCTTTCATCCTACGAATTTTTTTCAATTTCTAACTTCTTTATTTGATTCTGTAGTTCTTGATTATGATAATTTAGACATTGGTTTTCTTCTTGCTTTTCCAATATTCTTCCTTCGAGGTATTCACTGGAGTGTTCCCTCTTGCTACTGTTTTTCAATTTTTTGATATTTGTAATCAGTGTTTTGTTATGATTTCGTAGTCGAGAAATCCCTTCGATATTGCTTGATAACATCGTGTTGAATTTTTTCAGTTCCAGCTTATTTGTCTTCTTACTATCGTCATATTGCTGCTGGAGTTTTTCTTTTTGTTGTTGACGATGACATAACTCTATTTCCTTATTTTCTAAATTTTCATGTAGTTGCGCCAATTTGTCTTCCTTGTCCATGACAACTTTGTTTAGATGACTAATTTCCTCTTTTAAGTCGATATTGTTTCCATAAGAACATTCTTCGACTTTGTTTAGTTTTTTTATCTGGTTTTCAAGTTGTTGAATGATACCTTCCAGATGTGATATTTTCTCGTCCTTATCTGATAAATTTTTTGTGAGTTTTTCTCTATTATCTTCTAATGATCGAATTTGTAATTTTGAGGTTGTAATCTATTCTTTTTGAAAATCATTACTTCATTTCCGATTGCCAAACTGGAGTTGTTATTCCGAACACACGTTTTTAGCTAGGCTGAAACTGTTCGTAACTATGATTGCAATTGTGAATGACCTGGATCCATAATTTTTTTAATATCTTCCAAGACTTGATTTCTACTCTTTTAATATCTTCTTTGATTCTTTTTCCTTTTTGTATAAAGTAATAATTGTAAATAACACCATTATTAAATAATAATCATAATAATAATATATATTTTTTGTAAGTTGAGAGCTATTCTATTAAAAAAAGAAAAAAATGTTGGTACATACAGAGTTATAGAACAACCTGCTCAGGTGGAACAGATACGGAGTTCCAAAATGAGACTGGGCCCTCCCTTTGGGAAGGAAAACATGTCCATAGAACCCTCCCTCCCATAGAGAAAACAGGCATTCCAAATACACATTAACAAAAACCTCCATAGTTTTTTGAGGAAAAGGAAAAAATCCATCTAGTTGACAGTGTTGAAAGCAAAAAGACAAAAAAAACCAATATTTCTAAGATATGAATCACGTGTCTAGGAAGACACCCGAGCGTGAACCGTGTTGCATGTGGATAGAGAGACACACAGCCACTGATCATGGTTTTTTCCATGGTACCTCCTCAATAGGGCAAGTGTACCCCAGGGATTTTGGTTGAGTGGGCTAGCCTGATGAAGTCATCGAACTTCCATTGGATGTAGCCATGTCTTCATCACTGGAATTATTCCTTGCCTCCATGGTTCCTGCAGATGGTGACTTGGTGGGAAGAGGAGAGGTTTTTCTCGTGAGAACTGGGTTGGATGAGAATTTGCATGCAGAGCTAATGGATGGTCAACATGGTGTGGGGGGATGGCGCAAGGTGAAGGAGTTGAAGTGATGGCTGGGACAACAGGTGGGCTAGGAGAAGCTTGAAGCCCAACAATTTGAGGGCCATGAAGTGCAGTCGATTGGTGAGCTGACTCTGGTTGAGGCGGAGGCACAGGGGGAGGAGGAACCAGGGGGTTGAATCTGAGGACCAGGAACGTGAGGAGATTTTTAAAGATGCAATAGTTCTACCAACACTCCACCATTCGTCCTGCTGCACCAAGTGCCCCTAACAATTCATCCTCCCAGTCCGAAACAATTTTCTGAACTTCCTCCAGGATTTCCAAGTCAAAGCCATTGTTGCTCGCTTAAGCTGAGAGGGGTATTTTTCCTTCTGCTCGTGCATTATGGCCACGCTCCTTGCAGGGAGTGCCCCTTTGTCTTCTGGGCATGATAGGAGGAGTGTAGCAGGGTAAAGACGCTTCCGGGCAGGGTAAAGGCACGCCTGAGCAGGGTAATGGGACGACGGGCTCGGGCTATGAAGAATGGCATTGTAGCATAGGGCGACAATGGAGCAAGAAATTGGAGAGATGAGTGGAGAACAACAATGGCGAGCCAGGAAATGGAAAGCCTCGTAATGATGCAGAGCAATAGTGATGAGCAGGTGAAACCAAAGAGTCGGCATCCTTCGTATGCAATTTTTAGATGCCAGTAGGTTTATTAATGGTGCTTGAACAGAGATAAGATGACTTAGTCCCATCCATTAGCTAAGAGACGACGATGTCACCCGTGGCATTTAAGGCCCAATTTGACGGCATTGACAGTGGGTTATGCGTGGGTGGGAGAGGCCTCATCAGCCTCCACGTTGGCTCATGTCACACCCGCATCCGAGGATAATAATAATAATTAGTAGTAGTAATTACTATTATTATTAAAAATTAATAATAATAACAAATATAATGTATTACCAATTATTATTTAAAAATAATAATATAGTATATATATTTCTTTGTGAATTGGGTAGAAAGTTTTTTTTTGAAAACATATATAACAATAATAAATTTTATTATTACTAATAGTATTATCGATATATATATTTTTATGAATGGCGTGGGAATTAGGGTTTAAACCCTAGAATTAAAAACCCGCTTATCAAAACAAAACCATGGGTGGAGAAACCACTTGTGGTTTTACTCTTTTATTTTTACTTTTTTTTTACCTTCCTTTTTTTATGGCATCATCTTCCTTCTTCTTCTCTTTTTTTTTACTTCTTCCTTTTTATTTTTTTACTTGGTCAAAGACCGTAAATCTACTAGGAATCCCTAGGATTATGATTAAAAATCACGATATGGCCATGATAGATTATAGTTGGTAGCCATCATTATATATTGTATGGGAAGCCATGAATGAGGGACACATCCCTTAACCTAGTATTACATATCAAGAGTTAATATTTAGTGTATTATTATTGTTGTTACAAGGATCTACCAACTATATTAACATATTCACATACATGCTTTGTGAGCTGTGAATTTAACAACATCAAACTTAGCATTAAACATGAGCATATAAATAATTATGCAAAATAATATACCCAAGATATACTCTCCTCCACGGGCGCATGTGCATTGATAACATAGTAAATAATAGTCGAGAACACTTATATTTTATACATGGAGCAACTAACATTGACATGTCAATGTTCCTCCCATCCTTAGACATTGTCAAGCTTATACTACTTGAAAAGGTCACCCCTGAGTTGAGTATTGGATTCACATGATAAGGAACTCTCTTAGATTTGATCTCTAAGAATAACACTTAGTCCCACAACCTAAGAGACACAAACATAGGAATTTCCCCTTTCTTTCAACATAATGGCAACCCGGTCTCTTACACAGGATTATCCCCCTCTCCTGAAATACCAATGGCATTAACTCAAATGTATTTCATGGGATCATCCCCCTCTCTGCAAGGAAATACATAATAACTATTCTCTCTTTCTCATGATTACCCCCTCTCCTGCAAGACAAGCACAACAATTAAAGTCTCTTCACAAGATTATTCCCCTCTCCTACAAGACAAAACACGACAACTAGGATCTATTACTTAGGATTATCCTCCTCTCCCGCGGGACAAGTGCAACAAATAGAGTCTCTTCATAGGATTATCCCCCTCTCCTGTGAGAAAAACAAAACAACTAGGCTCTCTTTCTTAGGATAATCCCCCTCTCCCGCAAGACAATCTCACCAACAAAGTATCTCCACAGGATTACCCCCCTCTCCTGAAAGACAAGTTGATGTAATGTAATCTCCTTCCCTGCAACACAAAGCTCGAACAGTAGGTTGAAAAGTACCATTCGAATCCTTCCTATCACATTCGAATTCAATGGAGTAGCTCTCCAATCTTGTCCAACCTATTTGCTCCTACAAGAATGAATGAATGGAATGCACTTCGAATCTCTTAAGGCCAATTTGAATTGCCTCTAAGATATTGACTCAAGACTGCAGATTAACAACTCTAAATCATTGCCATGTTTTCTAGTCCATTGATTGACTTATTCAAGTTATCCAAGGAGCAACTTGATCTCATTTAGAATGACTCAAAACCATTGGAAAATCCACTCCTAGTTGTGACCGAGGATAACTCAAAATTACTACTTGCCTGACTCAAAACCTCCCCAAAATCCCTCTCATGCACTGGAGACAACTCAAATTCTACCTATTAACTCGAATTTCCCTAAACCCATTCCCATGCAGTTCGAATTGATCCAAATTTATTCTATTTAACCGAGGATAACTTGAATTATACTCAAAACCCCTTTAACGGATTGAAGGCTGCTCAAATCACTCCAAATGACTGAAGGTAACTTGAATCCACCCTAAATTGTCTCTGTTTAATTGAAGGCAACTCAAATAGGGAATATTCTCATAATGCATGGTGCATGGGTGCATGGTTACATGGTTGCATGGTGCATGGGTGCATGGGTGCATGGTTACATGGTTGCGTGGTGCATGGTTGCATGGGTGCATGCATGCAAAGTATTAATTAGATGCCCTAGGATCTCTAAGGTCCAAAAGAATCAAAATTAGGAAATGTAGAGTAATATTAGGAAGGAAACGACTCCTATCCCCGCAACCCCTATCATGTGGAATCCAAGACCCCCCATCCACATTTGTTGTCCATGTTGAGTAGGTAGATAATAATAAAATATTAGTAATAATGCCCATCTTCCATAGTCTAGGCACTTAATGCCACATAATAACAAATAACAAAAACCACATATGTTCGGGGCTTACCTTCGGGATATTACACCAAATGAAACAAGGCCAACTTGTGGAAACACTATGAATTGTATGAAGGTGAGGATGTTGTAAAATTAAACAAGGGCACATGGTGGCATAGTCCCTGCCACTTTGATTATGACATTAACAAATTGTTTGGAATATGACATTAACCAATTGGATTGACATCTCACACTGGGAAAGCATACATTGAGACACTGGGAAAACAAGTTGATTTTGATCTACATGAAATGGGTATAGATATACCTAAAGATGACTTTTCAAAAGGTACAATGTAAGAGTTGTATTATGTTTCGAAAGTCATTGTAGGGCAATGCCCATAAATTTGAATCGCAAGTGGAGTTTTTTTAGTCAAGTTGGAACATACATTGAGAAGATTGTAAAGGAAAGCCATTGGTTCATTCTTAATTAAACAAACCCATAATAAAATTTTATAAATAAGATCATGATTTATGAGCAAGGGTCGTCTCCAAATTCTTTTTTAAGACTATGTCACAAATTCACCAGTTCAAATATGAATTTGTTGTTTTATCCAACATTACCTTATGCATGTATATCGTTGTCTATAAATTGGAAAATAGAGGATCTATAAAAAAAAGTCTGATTTGTTGGCCTTAGAATATCAAACTATTAATGTGATACCTCATCATCATTTTGGAATTTTATTTATTTCATCTGAACCCATCTTCTTGCCCTAAAAACTCAATGTTAACACTCAACAAACTCTATTAAATTTTGTTACTTATGAGCTTTAAACAAATATGTATAATATACTTGCATCTATAAGATTGAATTGTGAAACTCCATAAAACCAACAAATATGAAAATAACACAAACCCCATTAGCTTTACCACACATATGGTATTTAAATTATGCCCTTAATTGGTTTACTATAGTTGGTAGTGTTGGTTTACTATTGAGCTAATCAAATATAAATAAATCGATAGGTGAGTTTAATTACTAGGTCTTGTTTAAAAACATATAATGTGCAAAGTTCTCACCATAATAGTAAAAAATCTCCTTGGTTCTTACACCCCACACGTAGATCGCGTCTACCATAAAACGTTTCTTATGATATGCAAAATCAATGAAATTAGATTGACATCCAACATTGGGAAAGCATGCATCAACATAAAACGTATGAAACTGTAGCAAATTGGATAGAAAAGCATGCATTGATTTGAATCGTAAAAGGCTCGATGAAAGTAGTTTTGATTATCAAATTCCAACTTTAATTGCCTGACTGATTTGCTAATTGTGTGGTCAGAGGGGCCATGTTAAATGCCAAGCATATGCAATATAGACCATTTTTAACTTGATCTCCCTCGAGCTCACTTTAATCTCATCCCATACATGGTACATATATGAATAGATCGCAGCAGCTAGGTAAGGTTCACTTCTGCTAAACTTAAAGCCAACGGAAGAAGCCATGCAATTTTGACCAGCTGCCTTACTTACCTTCCATGCTATTGACATGCGGTGTGTGTTGAATTTTGGCAGTAGATTCTTCATATGGGAGCCCATATTACCAGCATGACAATTTCAATGAATCTTAGAATTTGGGGATTTACTTAAATTGTTTCATTTCTTAGAAAAATATGAATCTTTAACTAAGTTAGTTGTATGGTAAGGGTAAAGTTTCAAAGTGTGACTTAAAGTTGAAGGCCATACCCATAATGAATATGAATAATTTAGTAAAGAATAGTCTACATTAACATGATCTAATCTTTAAAAAAAACTATTGTCATAAGTATGGAAAAGGTGGCTATATAACATGACCAAAACTCATACTTATCTTATGGTTGTGATTCGAGTGGGAGACGACTATGACATGATAAGTGACTCATACTTAACCCATCTCATATTATTAGCAAAAAGTGGCAAGGGGAATATCAACCTTGAGAAATATTTGGTAACCTCACTTCCATGCACATATTCACCTACCCTTCTCCATATTGATAAACCTTTACATGAGGTTTAAGGGGGTTCTTTTAGTAATTTGCTTAGTTTCCATTTCATATTTTTTTCACAGGATATTCACAAGCAAGGCTCATGCAAGGCTCATGCAATACAGAGAACCAAGGGGAAATTTTGTTGATTAGAATTTGAATTCCCATTCCTAGGCTAAAATATATGTGTAGAGTCAAATTATATTAGTGAGAGGAATCTAACCTAAGCAAATTGTTGAGTTTGGATTTTTTATTAGTTTGTAAAATACTAGAGGGTTGTTTTAAGAAAATAGGATTGGAGTCATTATTCACAAATAAAAAACTTCACACACACACTTATTATTATTTTCAAGATTGGTCTAAATATATAGTGATCTCTAAGTTGTTATGAGATCCAACCTATTTTAAATTTGAGAATGGAGGTTGAGAGAATATCTCAACTATCTCCAACAAACTCTAACAAATTTCTAAACCAAATCTGGTTTAATTAATGGAAGCATTATCTCCAACACCTCCCCTTCATGCTTGCATTACAAATCACAGATTACAAAACATAATTTACAACAATGGACTTTGTTTGGTCGGGTCTTCATCAACACTTCTAACCACTCTAAAATCTCTCAGACTGTGCTCTTTCTCAACCATCATCTTTGAGCCTACCACTTGATCCATTTGAAGACGTACAACTGCTTTTGGTCGTCAATAACGTATTTGTAGGATCGAAGATTCTTGACATACTTACATCTATAAAGTATATATAGCTCGTTGTATTTTCCAGAAAAGCAGCTTAGATACTAAACCATCCTATTAACATACTTCCATTTGTTAAATTACATAGCTCGTTGTCTTCACCATTTATGTAGGAGATTAGTTTGGGTACTAATTGTATCTAAGAATTAATCTCACAAAATGACCCACAAACAAACAAAGATAACTAGTAACCATTGTTCTTAGAGCATTGAAGGACTTACATAAACACCATATTATTGTAGACATAATATTACAAACAAAATAATGCATATTGTCTTCAAACTACACACCAAATAAAAACTACAGATTCCACACCACTTATCACTGCCTTTGCACACTCTTTAGCATAAGTAGTTGAAGGAAATAAATACAATAACATCGTTAGGCATGCGATCGAGCATCACTATCAACATGCACATGTTGTTTAATGCAAGAAACCATGTTGAGAAGGTTGGAAATGAATCCTCCCACCATCATCCAATTTCTTCATTCATGCAAACCAGACACCTCTATTTGATTGAATATGTGATTGGTGGCATCAAACAATGTCTCTGAAACGCTGGTCTCCTGATCATCGGTTCAAACCCTAGGGACTCAACTCCCATAGCCAACCATAATCGATCTTTCTGAAGGGTGAAAGAGCATTGAGATGATCACTGGATTAAAATTTAGCTACATAAGTATATATCTATTTCAACACACCTCTCCTCCATTTGATTTGGATCAAACGGAAATATTTCCTCCTCCAACACACAATTGTATTATCCACACAAGCGTAACCTTTGTATGCAACGCCCAATCGCACAACATATTCTCCCTCGCGTTGCTTTTTTATTTATTTATTTTTAAATGTGGTTCACCATTTGTTAGAGGGCTACTCCACGGAAAATTCCAATACCTGATATTCAAACTGAATCAAGGTATGGTCAGCTCATCAATCACAACATTTATTACAAAGGGCTCCACAAGAGCAACATGTCACTTACAAGAGTAGAACCTGGGTGGGGAGGGTAACTCATTCCTCCCAACCACCCAAGCTACATCCATTTGACAATTCTCCCTCGCGTTGCTATTACTTGTAGCTTGCATCCCCCTCTCCAACTAATGACGACTACATAATTTACAGCAATTTTATTGATATTGTTAGAAAAACAGCAGCCAATAACAATTTCCAAATTTCTTATAAATGATCTACATATCAAATCTATAATATATGCCGAATAATACAACCAATTTAGATCTAGATCTAATAATTAATTTTCACATCAAATAAAATTCCAAATCTGTATAAAATCTAAATTATTCGGACATAAAGAAAGAATTCACACAAATAAAAATTGAACACCAGAATTTACATGGAAAACCCAATATGGGAAAAACCACAAGGATGGAAGGATCAACAACTTCTATTACTAACAAACCATATACATACATTATAATACTTCGACCCAACTACTTCAAACATGTATCTCCTAAGCACACAAATGTTATACCAACAATACATATTTATATTGTTTCAATAAACAAATGCCTTTGCCACAAACCATGGGCCAAAAACACTTGCCCAAACCTATGGGCCCAAAACTATGGTCGAAAATCTTATACAACTAATTTTATCTAATTCCAAGAATACAATCGGAATCAAATATGAGCTATTGATCCATTCCTTGACCATCTTGCATCAAGTCACCCCCAAGCTAGTTATTCTTCTACAAAGTTCTTGCTTATCTCTTTTGGTAGAATTTTAGTGAGGATATATGCAAGATTCTCAGCTGTGTTAATCTTTTCCAAATGTAAATTCCCCTCTTCCAACACTTGTTGAATCCAATGATACCTTAGATCAACGTGCCTGGTCTTTGAGTGAAATGTTGGGTTTTTTGCCAAGTGAATAACACTTTGACTATCACAATACAACACATACTTGTCTTGTTTTATTCCCAACTCACCCAGAAATCGTTCCATCCACAACATTTCTTTGCATGCCTTTGTTGCAACCAAATATTTTTCCCATCTTGTGGATAGACCAACTACCTTTTGTAGTTTAGACACCCAAGACATTGTTGCACCTACAAAAGTGTATACATAACTAGTGGTGGAATTTCTACTATCCACCTCGCCAACCATATTTGCATATGTAAAACCTTCAAGCACAATATTATCACCAAAACATAAACAATGATGAATAGTTTCCTTAAGATACCTTAAAATCCACTTTACTGCTTCCCAATGTTGTTTTCCTGGATTGGAAAGGAATCTACTCACAACTCCCATTGAATGTGCAATATCTGGCCGTGTACATACCATGACATACATCAAGCTGCCAACTGCTAAAGCATAGGGCCTCTTTCTCATTTATTCCTTCTCCTGGTCATCTGAGGGATTAAATAAGTACTTAGGTTGAAGTGGGCAACAAGAGGTGTACCAACTGGCTTGGCATCCTTCATATTAAACCTGTCAAGCATTTTCTCAATATATTTTTCTTGTGATAGCCACGACCTTTTGTTCTTTCTGTCACGCATAATATTTATGCCCAATATTTTTTGTGCTAGACCCAAATCCTTCATTGCAAACTGGTTGTTTAAATCCTTCTTCAACATGTTAATCATATTTTTATCTTGACTAGCAATCGACATGTCATCAACATATAATAATAATACCATGAAATTTCCATTTTGATCTCTTTTGATGTATACACAATGATCTATATTTAGCCTTTTAAAACCATGATCAAGCATAAAATAGTCAAATTTCTTATACCATTGAGGTGGAGCTTGTTTTAGCCCATACAGACTCTTCTTCAACTTGCATACTATATTCTCTTCACCTTTTACTTTGAAACCTTATGGTTGATCCATATAGATTTCCTCCTCCAAATCACCATGAAGAAAAGCAATCTTTACATCTAACTGTTCACATTCCAAATCTAAAGCAACAATAATACCAATAATAACTCTTATTGATGATATTTTAACAACTAGGGAGAAAATTTCTGTAAAATCAATACCTTGTTATTGCCCAAATAATTTCACCATTGGCCTTGCTTTGTACCTTTTCTTATTTTCCTTGCCTTCGTGTTTTATTCTATACACCCTCTTATTCTTTAAACATTTCTTCCTTTCGGCCTTTCAACCAAATCCCATGTCTTATTGTCATATAGGGATTCAAGCTCTTCTTGCATATCCTTTTTGCATTTGACGCTATTATCTCCTTCACATGCTTCTTGAAAACAAGTAGGTTCACCTTCATCAATCAATAAAATATATTCTAAGGAGGAATACCTTTGTGAAGGTCTATATGGCCTAGTATACTTCTGAATTGGTAAATTTTGTGGCAAGATTTCTCCCAATGGCTGTCAATTTTGCTAATATTCATGTTCTTCTTGTTGACCATTTTCATTTTTCTGCAATGTAAGATTATTATTTCCAACATGATCTTCTTGTAATGGAGGTTGATTTTCCTATTGATCTCGAATTTCAACAAATTTCTGCACCTCCACGCCTTTGTCAACACTTTAAACACTTGATCTTCAAAAAATGGCATCCCTGCTTCTAATAAGTTTCCTTTTTACAGGATACCATAATTGGTAACCTAACTCATTATTAACCTATCCTAAGAAAATGCATTTAAATGACTTTTCATCCAACTTGGACCTCTATTCTTTAGGAATATGCACATAAGCTTCACAACAAAAAATTCTCAGGTGATTGTAACATAAATCCTTACAAGTCCATATCTTTTCAGGAATGCCACCATCCAATGTAGTTGTGGGGGAGTTATCTGTTAAGTAGCAAGTAGTACGGACAACCTCTTCCCAAAAGATTTGGGAAAACCAGAATTTGAAAGCATACTTCTCACCTTCTCCATTATTGTCTTATTCATTCTCTCAATTGTTCCATTTTGCTGCGGGCTACGGTGAACCATTTTTACATTATGTATACATTGTTTACTGCAATATTATTCAAAGGAATTGAAGAAAAATTCCCCACCATTATCTATTCTAATACATCTCAATAATCTGTTAGTTTCCCTTTCAACAACCATATGGAATTTCTGAAAAGTTTCAAAAAATTGATCTTTACTCTTAATAGGGAAATCCCACGCCTTTTTGGAAGCATTAGCAATAAAAGTGACAAAACAAGCATCCCCTCCTAGTGATTTTAGATTAATTAGACCACAAACATCATAATGTATCAAATCTAATATTTTTGTATCCCTTTTAGGACCATCCCGAATAAAACATACTCTTTTTTGTTTACCCATAATACAATGCTCACAAAATTTAATTTGTGTACCTTTTATTCCAGGTAAAAGCTTTTGCACATCAAGGATTTTTAATCCTCTTTCAGTCATGTGCCCAAGTCTTTTATGCCATAAGTCTGATGTAGACTCTTCCTTTGCAACAGCAACAATATCCGATTTCTCCATGTTTAATATTAATGTTTAGAGAATGCCACTTTTCTACCCCTTTGCCACAATGAGTGAACCCTTTACAGTCTTCCTTCTTCTATTGCCAAACACCATGTGGAAGCCTTCATCATCTAGCTTCCCATCGGAAATTAGATTCATTCCAAGATCCGGTACACGCCTGGCCTATTTAAGCAATAAACTACAATCATCTTTTGTTTTGATTAAAATGTATCCTACTCCTTCAATGTTACAAAGACGTTTTTTACCCAAGCAAATTTTATCCATTTTACTAGATTTATAAGAAATAAAATTATCTTTACTTGGGGTAGCATAGTAGGAGGCACTTGAATCTAAAATCCAATCACTATCATGACTTGAAGTATAAATACATGCATCTTCATAAGAAACAATAATTAATGCCTCACCTTCTTATGCAGCGACAATAATTTCTTCATTTTTGTTGTTGTTGGCCACCTTTTGCTCATTTTGTTCCCCTTTTAATATTTTGCAATATTTTTTAATATGGACTTGTTTTCCACAATGATAGCAAGTTATTCTTCCATCCCTGGATTTTGACCTACCTCTTGAAATCGATCTCCTTGATTTGTATCGATATGGTTTCCTTCCATGATCACCAAGGGTTAATGCCTCCATATTTGGGATTACCTCCCCCATATATTTCCTACTCATTTCTTCATTTAATAAACTATTAGAAACATCTTCAATACATAATTTACCTTTTGGACCAAGTTCTACCAACTATTAGGCATGGAGATCAAGAGTAAAAGGGCTTGAATCTCATCATCAAATATAATTTTTAATGAAGTGAGCTGGTTCAACACTGTGTGTAGCTCATTTAAGTGTTCCACTAATAAGCTTCCTTCCTTCATTTTAAAATTAAACAACCTTTTCAATAAAAATAATTTATTTCCTGTTGTATCATGTTCATATAAATCATGAAGCTTTTTCCATAAATATTCAATTGACTTTTCTTTTGAGACATGAAAATATATTGTGCGTGCCACATATTGCCGAATAGTGGCAATTGTCTTTAGATATAACTTCTCTCAATCTTCATCACTCATGGATGAAGGTTTCTTTGGCTTTCCCCGAATTGGTAACTGCAAATCTTTCAAGGTGAGAATGACTTCCATTTTAGATCTCCATATGGTAAAATTTATCCCAGTAAGTTTTTCAATGCTTATGGTTGATTCCATCACAACCGCCTGTAGATGAGCCCTACACACACCAAATCTATAATATAATATATCTACATTAGAGATCTATAATATATGTTGAATAATACAACCAATTAAGATCTAGATCTAATAATTAATTTTCACATCAAATAAAATTCCAAATATGTATAAAATCTAAATTATTCGAACATAAAGAAAGAATCCACACATAAAATTGAACGACATAATTTACTAAAAATATATATTTATATTGTTTCAATAAACAAATACCACTACCACAAACCATGGGATAAAACCACTTGACCAAACCTATGGGCCCAAAATTTTGGTCGACAAACTTATACAGGTGATTTTAGCTAATTCCAATAATAAATAGGAAAATTAAAAGTGACAACTATTTATTTTATTTTATTAATATTTTGTCTCACACATAACACATACTACTTATTTCACACAAGAAATAAAAATAATCAATCACAAATAATCTCCTCACATTTTGGGACAACAAACATAAATAGAAACACAAAATAACTAATTGCATCAAGAGTAGTGAGGTGCTTACAACCCAATATGTGGGAGATGTGTAACGTTACATGTAATGGTTCACATTATGTACAAAAACAAATAGTAATTAATTATTTTTTATGTCGACTCATAAAATAAAAATGGAAAACTTAATAAAAAATAATTAAAAAGATCCATATTTGCTCATAAAATAAAAATGCGTAGTCTAAAAATTCGACGATTTGGGTCAGAATAGACATATTTTTTTGACACAATTTTGAATAAATCTAGTTGAAAATTTTCAAAATCTAGTCAATTTTTGGAATTTTGGGTGCCCAGGGGTTTGTGAGGTTGTTGAATCCATTTATACTATCAAAATCTTGATTAAACCACATTTCAATTCCGATTTTGCAAAAAAAAAAACATGGAATTCTAGCAAAAAATGACCATCCAGTCCAAATCCTTGAGTTTTTAGATGTCTCCAAATAAAAATTTAAAACAGTTGAAAAAAAAAACGTTATTAGAAAAATAACACCTCGAGAAATTGGATGCCTTTCGGTGCTTGATAGGTTTATGATGGATCTATGTTGGTCTACTCTCATCTACTACGCTTAACTAACCCTACATATTTACAAAGAATAGGCTAGCATTGCTCTCACATCTTCCTAGCCCTCCCGTGAGGGAGTGAAGCTAGAACGGGCTTTGATACCATCTAAGAAAATAGGATAGGAGCCATTATTCACAAATAAAAAACTTCACTGCACACACTTATTATTATTTTCAAACTTGGTACAAATATATAGCAATCTCTAAGTTGTTCTAAGATCCAACCTATTCTAAATTTGGGAATTGAGGTTGATAGAATATCTCAACTATCTCCAACAAACTATAACAAACCCAAACCAAACTGGTTTAATTAGTGAAAGCATTATGTCCAACGGTTGTTTCATAGCATAGAGTGTTCTACCCATACCAATGGATTAGATAGGAATATATTATTTTCGTGGTAATTTGAAGGTGTTAATTTAAAGGTTTATATATTTGTTTTTTTTTTGCATTTTATTGATAACATTGTAAATATTGTAACTTATGTATAAATCTAATGATACTTGATTTAGAAACTTCACACATGAGTGGTCTTTATTTATATTGATGGAAAGAGTGGAAGACAAGTGAATTGTGATCATGAAAGAGAAGTTAAAAGCATGTAGCAACTATTAGGATTTATTGAGTTGTGAGAACCACTCGAGACTTTCAAATGTAAATAATCGAGCAAATGATTAGGCTATGATAAATTTTGGATTCAAGGCATAGGAATATGGAATTTTTATAGTTAAATTTTTACATTGGGATGAAAATTATTAGTAGTTCTCCTTCGAAAGATTTGGCTGAAATAATATATAATTGATTTTATTGTTCTGTGAGTTCCAAAGTCTATGAGTTGCTTTAATGTTGTTTCATAAGACAAAAATAATGAATATGTGAAGCTTCTTAATTTACTATAAGCTCTAAATATGGGTCTATATGAGAAGGAATCTCTAAATTGTCAAAAATGGGCCTTAAAACAAAAAAAATGTAATATCAAAATCAACTTTAAAAGAATCAATAAAATTCAAGATGATGATGTCAACCTAAGGGTAAAATGTGTTGGAGGGAAAGAAAGAAAAAATTGTATTTTCATTTTATCTCCATATAAGTTTACTCAAATTTCTAGTGTAGGCCTTGTTGGACGTGGAATCAAATTTTGCATCTAATGAGTATCTAGATTGCATACTTTTAATAGAGTTGTCGTGAAAAAAGCTGGAAATACAATTAAAAAATGCGATGTATTTTAGCTAATTATCTCACCATGAGTCTATTAAAAGTATGTAATCTAGGTACTCGTTCTATGTAGAATTTGATTTCACATATAATGAGTTCTTATACTAAATATATAAGGAGATAAGTTGAAAATATAAGAAAAACTAGTTTTCTTTCTTTTTATCCAAATCCATAATCTTATTTTATTATTTTAACTACTATTTTATTATTTTCCTTAGGAATATCATTTTAAGCATAAAAAAATCTCTAATGATTAAAGTTCAAAATGTTAAAATGAATTGCCCAATACTAACATTTTATCGCACATTAATCTACAATGCAATGATCATATAAACATCTTTTTTTTTCCACAAGAAAAAAAGCGGTTCCTTGTTATTCATTGAATCAAAGGTAGCCTTTTTGCTGCATAGGGAGCATATACAAAAATAAGGGCATCAAGCCACAAGAGGAGAGCCCAGTTAGTGTCCATGAGAAGTACCTAATCTAGGTATAGATTCCTCCTAGCACAAGAATAAAAACAAAAACATGGAACAGCACTATCGTATCATCATACCCTTATCCACAGAGGATTAATGCAAGGCATAGTAGCTTATCTAGGGAGGCTCTTCCAGGTAGCCCTGCTCAGAGAAGAGAGTGGTCAAATCCACTATACAGTAATGAGAGTGGTCAAAGCCACTGATCAGCCACCAGAAGGTGTGCTATCAAACTCAGAGCCCATATTGGCACTAGAAATAAGTAGGTCAAAAGTCATATGAGCTGAAAAGTACCCATTCTAGTGCATTCACCCTCAGTGAATTCCATGAAAGGGAGACTACTTGAAGCCAGATGAAGAGCCTACTTAGATAATCTATCTTCCTTTACATTATATTCTCTATATACATGAGCAGTATGAAGATGGATGAAGGAATGTTGGAGGTATGTGATAAGTTGGCACCATCCATCAAGTTCCAGTGTAGATAGTGTGGCACGCCCATTGAACCAATTGATGACTGCAAAAGAGTCTCCCTTGATGTTTAAATAATGAATCCCAATAAACTATGAAAAGACCAACAGTACCGAGAGGGAAAGTAATTGATATTTTGTGTTTGTGCAGCAACCCCCACCCATTTTAATACAAAAGTAGTGATCCTCATGTTATCAGGAATTCTCAACCAATGCTGACACTGCTTGTTCCTCTGCAATGTAAAACATAACTACAGAACAAAAAGACACAGCAACATAACCTTTCCTTGAATAATCAAATCAATTAACATAAAACACATTATACCTCAACCTTGGATTTGCTTGTCTTCTCTCCAAAAAGTCCTTGCAATGGTCCAATATCTGCAAAATAGATCACAAGATAGACAAAAGGGATGAGAGCATAATGATAACTGAGTATCCATATTGGTGATCAAGGAATCCAATAATATTTAATTACAAACACTACAATCAAATATAGGAAAGGGAAATGTCTGTGTATTAATATATGGATGAGAAAGAAGTACAACCAAAAGCCTTGATGTCGATGGCTTTTGTCTCAATCAAGAATGTCTACAATCTCCTATAACTTTGAAGACCTCTCCAAACACAAGCTACCTCTACTTTGCCTCTGATTTAGACTTCAAACTAGCAGCATACGGATTTTTTTTCTAGCCTCCCTCCACTCTCTTCATGAAGGCTCCATTTATAGGCCTAAAACTCAAGAGATGACTTGGAAAAAGGATAAGATGATATCCCTATAGGTGAGGGAGGTGAATGCCACCTCTCCCAGGCATATAGGAACTAATTCCATGAAGGCTTATGTACAGAAGCTTCCAGAAACATCTTTTTTTTCTTTTTACTGACCATCGACGCTTTTAGTAGAACTGTTAGGAGCATCCACCTAGGTTTTTTTCCAAAGAAGAGGGAAAACGACACCTTTTGCTCAACTGGGTCAGGCGTCGGCGACGCTCTGTGCAAAACACCAAAAAGTGTCGTCCCCTTTAGGTCAAGGAAAAAAGTGACCAAGGTGACTCATGCCAGGATTTCTGGGAGGTTGAAAGGCAAAGTGAAACTCTCATGGAGGCTACTAAGCAATGTGAGATTTCCAGGTGCAACAGAATGCCCCCCAAAGTATGAATCTAGAAGAAGGTGATAGGTGAAATAGTTTGCAAATTTTTATGTCTGATACAAAGGAAAAGAGAGATAGACTCATATAGGACCAGTAACTGACTTTATCCAACCTAATCATAGCTACGGACTGATACACTGCAGATCTATGAGGGGACCGACGCTCCTCTAACACTGCAGAAAAGCACCTATGAGGGGACCGATGCTCCTCTAACACTGTAGAAAAGCACCTATGAGGGGACCAACACACCTATAACACTATATAAGAGCGTAAATGATGCCTTTTCTCCTAAGGAAAAGAGCGCTCATACAGCTAACACTTTCAACATTAAAAAATGAAACCAACGACGCTCTGTCTACATAGCCCAGGCGCGCCGGTGGAGAAACAAAACAGAATAAAAGATAGATCTCCTATGGAAGAAGGGAAGAAGGTTTGATAGTGATACAAATAGCATCAAGAGGATTCCAGACACTCTTAAAAGACAAAATATAAAGTAGGGAAGGTCTCTAGAGGTTGGAAAAAGGATTGAATAAAAAGATATGGAAATAAAAACAAAAGAAATCAGATCTATGTAAGATCCCCAATGGAGTCGCCAAATTTGTTATTGGATAAATCTACTCAATTGGAATCAAGCCAGATCTCCCTAGTCCAAGTGGATCTAGAACAAATCAAATACAGAATACAATCTGCTTTCCTAGATCAAACATAAATGCAAAGCAACGGATAGATCACCTACCTGAAATATGCAGACCCTCTTCTCTCTTTGTTGATCCAAGCTCCAGAATATTAATATCTTCAGCTGCAAAACACTGTAAAGCATGTGGAAACAAGAAAACGGCATGTGCATATCCAAACATATAATTGATCTAAGCTAACAGTTAAGGAAGAAAACTCTTAACATTATTAACACAATAACATTTATGGAAATAGATTTGTATTAATGTAATCAAGGAGATACATATAATTACATAGGAGAGAACATCACAACCTAGCCTTAATGCTGCAATCTTCCATCCAACAATCCAAGCCAAAGCCTCTAAAGGATGATAGGGGTCACCTAGAAATTCCACCAGCATAAGAGTACCATAGTCCTTCCTCTCTTCCAAATGGAGAGAGGGTTTAATTTATAAGGCTAAAGGGATAGAGTAGGTTGAGGATTAGGAGGAGGTATCTAAGGGATTTTCCCTATAGGTTAGGAACCGAATGCCACCTCACCAAAATGATAGGTATAAATCACCACCTAATCCGCCTTCGAGAAGGGTCTCGAATCTTCGTTTTTTGCCCTCAAAACACCACCATCGCACTTTCCAAAAAGGGAAAAAATGTCGTCGACGCTCCTAGCAATGGGAGACAGAGCGCCAACGCACCTAGAATGAAGGGAAAAAATTCCTTTGGCGCTCCTAGCATGAAGGACAAGAGTGTCGACCTTCCTAGAGAGGGAAAAAAGCAGGAAAATCTCAATCTCAGTCAACTTCAGCAGAGAGAAATTTGGGGATTAGGCAAAGGGTTAACACATGGATCAAGAGTGCAAGATTTTGATGTAACACCTCACTGATAAGAATGTGAACACTAATACCCCCAATCCCATTGGCAGCAACCCCATCAAAAAAACCAGCAGGGAAGTCATAAGAAGGAGCTGGAGTTGTTAATCTCCTACTGGATTTCTGGAATATAGGCACAGGGTGTGCTTTTAGCATCTCTAAGATATTGAAAATGATGTGCTTAGGATCTGTACAGAAATTCTGAAAGATATACTTATTTTTGGCAATCCAAACCTACCACAACATTAGCAAAGGAAGATACAAAAAAACCCTCTCTGTTTTATACCAGTTCACCCAGTTTTGAGTAAAGGTGGGATCATTCCATTGAATGGGGTGATCAAGTGCAGAGCTGAGACCTGCGATGATGTTCTTAGAAAACCTACATTCAGAGAAAATATGATCAATAGATTATGCAGCAGAGAAACAAAGACAACCGCAGTTGGGACCAACCCATCCCTTTCTCATTAAATTGTCCTAAGTGTTTATAGAATTGTTAAAGCAGAGCCAAATAAAACAAATGATCTTTAAGGGCAGGTTAAATTTCTAGATTTGTTCCAAATATTTGTTTGCGGGCTTTGTAAGGGAAATAGAAGCAATAATTTCATAGGCAAGTCGAGAAGTAACCTTCCCCGATTTCCTATTATACAGCCAGGCCAAAGTATCTGTCCTCTGTCTAAGATGAATTCCTGCATGAGAGATCCCATCTATGTATGTATTATAGGCCACCTTCCAATCTCCATCTAGCTCCAGATGATCAGCAGTAAACCAATAATGCTGAGTATAAGAACCCAAATCTCCAATGTGAGCATCTGCTAGTGACGTGATGCCGTAATCTGCTAGGTAGATTCTCAAGTCCTTAGGAAGCACGTAATCAATGGACAAACCTGCGATTGGGTCAACCCCAATCTTTATACTTTGACTGTTCCCAGTCTTCCATCCCAAGCATCTAGTTATCCATGATAGAGCTCTACGAAAACCATTCCAAATGTAAGAGGTGCCATGTATGTTAAATACCTGTACTCTTAACCCTTCAGCAACAGACTTATCCTTAAGGTATTTATGCTTGACAATTAATGACTAGTAGCTCTCACCATTAAGTACCAACCAAAGACTTTTAAGTCTGAGCGCGAGACTGAACCAGTCCAAATTTTTAATGCTCCATCCACCAAAGGAGTATGGTCTGGACAACTTACGCCACTTTACCAGATGATATCTATGTTTACCAGTAGAACTGCCCCAAAGAAAGTTGAAAATGGATCTTCTTATGAAGTTTTGTATAGACCTTGGCATCCTTGCCAAGGTAAGCCAATAGACTGCCAGCCCCAATAGAACTTATTTGACAAGTACAAGCCTGCCCCCAAGAGATAGAAGCCTATAGGTCCAATTGCTTAATCTTTTCTCAAATTTTTTGATCAGCCATCGCCAGTCATTAACACAGCAACTCAGAGGTTTGATATAGTATCCCAGGTATTTGAAACCCGTTGAGAGGGGCTCCATTTTGTATAGTAGCATGGTCGAGATAAAAGATCTGAAATGTTCATCAACCTCATTATACAAAAATGAATATTTCTCATTGTTGATTTCCATTCTAGTTGTCGAGCAAAAGATGTCTAAAAGTTCTTTATAGTGCTGCCATTCCTCAAGGGTGGCAAGACCAAACAATATGACATCATCTACAAATAACATATGAGTGAGATTAAGTGATGTTGTTATATTAACACCGGTTATAAGACAACTCCGAGCTACATTGGAAATCAGAAGACTTAGGCTTTCTATAATCAGAATGAAGAGAAGGGGGGATAGGGGGCATCCTGATCATATAAACATCTAATATGTGTATGTGTATTATAATATTGTGTGGTAGTGCTCTATTTATATATTAATGCTTGGAATACACAAATTAAAATTGAAAACTTTAGTTGTATGTATTATTATGTGTTTTTTCTCTAAGTCACTAAAACTTAAGTTTATAGTCAAAATTAACTACAATCAACTAACACATTAAGCTAACCTAAATCTCATCTTGATCATCTTATTTATACTGATGTTTAACTCCTTAAATTCTTCTCTAATTCTTTGTCTTACTTTGAACTCTTTGGATTTTTGGAATTTGATTCTTTAGCTATGTCTTATGTATTGTGACCTTTCAACTTCATTCAATGTGTTATCTCTATGTCTTTTCACAATTTTCTTTATCACACTTAATTTTGTTATTGCACTTTGAGTGCACTCCTTGTCGCACCATTTTGTACTATTTTCTTGTCTAACATCATCCACACGCTCTATCCTTGACTATTTCAAGCGTCCTTTCTCCAAGTTGAAACTTTGCATTGCATTATCTATCTCCATGCATTCAAATTCTATCACACCCATGTCAATATTTTCAAACTTTCCTTACCATTTTGTCTTATACATTTTTATATGATATGATTTTATTTGTAACATTTTTCTATCATGCAATACCCTTTTTCCAATGGAATACACAACATCGGAAACCCTTGTGAACTTCTCCTCATTTTGAGGATGGTACCCAAGGTAAACTGTTTAGTTGCAGTTATAAGGCAACCTAATCTAGCGGGACTCAAGTGAGGCCACACTTTTAGGTAGGGGTAGCTAGCTCAGGGGCTTAACGATGTGACCTCCAGCTTGCTATTCTTGACACTCAACCACTCAAGCTAATCCATTGGGTTATGCACTACCCACAAAGACAATTACGAACTTGATTATATATTTCTTGGATGCTTTTACATCACCAAGGTTTCTTTAATAAGGTAAAGTATTTATTCATATATTTATAGGGGTTTACGACCTGAATTCATTCCAGTGACTTTAATTTGCGTAGTCATTAAACTCTACCAAAAAACACAATGTTATTAGGGTTTATGCCCATTAGGATTTGTACTTAGGTCCTTTGCATGGAAATGCCTCATCTTGACCTCCTTTGATGTGGATGTCATCAAAGTCTACCAAAACACTTATTTTTGCATAGTTTATGTTCATTAAAATTAGAACTTAAATTCCTTGTATAGCTATCATCAATTCAACCACTAAACCTCCTTAATTTTTTTTTAAAACTTAAAAATACACATAATATCCTAGGATGTATGATATAACATGTAATTCATGACATGTCGATGCCATACACTCAACTCTCAGTTTCATGTACGTTGTATCTACCTAAAACTCTCAAATAGGAGAGAGACGGTATTGTTGAGAGGATTTCAAATTGGAAAACTGTACAAGCTATTGGAAAGAACAAATACCAATGGAAGTATCAATACAATCTTCATGAATTCAACAACATATCTTCTTGTTTAATCAACTTGACCATGTTGTGGCATTAGCGGATGTGACACATTAGTGAGAAGGGTCTTCGTGCTATGCATAGCAAAGGTATGGTCGAAGATGTTTTGTGCACTTTCACTCATTATTGCTTGGGGATTATGGTTAGCTAGGAATTTGAGAGTATTTGAGGACCAATAGATAATCCCCTTGCAATGTGCTTCATAGTCATAAAATATTCTAATTAACTTTGCACAAAGTAATATAGTTATGAATCCAAAAAATCTAGGGCTTAGCTGTATTTTGAAGGCACTGCCCAAGGGACCCCTCTATTTTGTGGAGTTGGTGGAACAATCAACTTATCAGATCATCACTAGTTAAAATTTAAAGCCATTATTATAGGTAAAGGATCCAATAATTATGTTGATTTGATGGCTCTGAAGTTCACTCTCAAACTTACATGGGATTGTGGTGCTCAAAGGGTACATGTATTTGGTGACTCACAAGTTGTTGTTAAATGGATGACAAGATAGTTCATATGTGAAAACTTCATATTACGACTTGCTCTCGATGAAATTAGGACTCTTATTTTTTTTCATAACAACTTGTTCTAACATGTTTATAGAGAAAGGAATTCACAAACTGAAAAGCTATTCAAAGAAGGATTAACATGACTCTATCTCATCGGCAGATATGTGAGGAGTGAGATGGCTATATAACATATTTTTCCCATGCTATAACCTATCAATGGGTATTTAGTAGGTACTTGTTATGCTTATATATGGTACTTTATTCATGCTATATATAACAAACAATATGTATTAAGGTAATATAATGTTGGACTATATATGAAGTCGAGAAGCTATAATATAAATCTCAATATTTAGGATTGGTTGTTTCCAATAGAGTATCTTATGATGAAATCTATGAAAGATATATAACAATTATTGATAATATCTTTTTTATTGAAGCTATTACATCCATTTATGTAAGAGGTATACCATTCTTCTTAGAATATTAGTCAACACTTAACAAACATTTAGTTAATTTAATTTTGTTATATTAATAAAATTATATATTTTTTAAAATAACAAAAGAGATAAAGGAAAAATGATGCATCAAATTAAAGTTCAAAATATTAAAGTGAAACATCCACTGTTAAGCTTCTATTGTGCATTAACTTACATTGTAATGATTATATTGAAATCTTATATATATTTCTATGTATATATTATAATATTTTTAGTGCTCTACATATATACTAATGTTTAAAGTACATAAATTAAAATGGAAAACTTAAATGGTATATATTATTATGTGATTTTTTTTCAATTTATTAACATTTTTATAATCAAAATTAACTATAACCCACTAACATGACAAGCTAAATTAGCTTTGGTCTTTATAATTTTATTTATTTATGTTAAGTGTTTTAACTTTTTTTAATAAACTTTAACTTTTCATCTGGTTATTTAGCTTTGTACATATCCCAACCTTTCAATTTTATTTAATGCATTATTTTTATGTTTTTTTTACATTTTTCTTTATCACAATGTTTTTTTATCATACTTAAAGTACACTCATTTCTCGTTATTTTGCACTCTTGTTTTTGTCTCTAACGTAATCTACATATTCCATCTTTGATTATTTCAAATTTTCTTCTTCCCAATCAGAACTATGTACTATATTATCTATCTCCATGCATCCACATCCTAGCATGTCCAAGAAAATATTTTCACACTTTCCTTACCCATTTGCCGTATACATTTTTCTATTATACTTCAACGTGTCACATTTTTCTATCATACACCACCCACATCCCTTATTAGACATTTCTTCAATGTTTTTACATGTTTAGTGTTTTTATTTATTTATTTATAACAAATTATGAATCCAACATCACTATTGTCAACATACATTAATATGAAGAGTCATTAAATTCTAACACACTTTTTTTAGGGTATATGCACATTAAGATTTGAACTTAAGTTCTTTGCATGTCAATGCCTCATTTCAACCTACTTTAATGTGGACAACCAACAAACTTTATCAAACCACATATGCTTTATATCTATTAAAATTACAATTAAAATTAAAATCTTTTATATAAAAATACAATAAACCTTAATTAAAAATAAAAATCTAAACCCATCATTGCACCAAAGAGGTGCATTCTACAACCTAGTAGGGGAGAGATGTGTAACTCCTTCTGTACTCATCCTAGAGTTGACACGTGTCCTCTATAAAAAAATAAAAAAATGTTATTAAAAATAACATGCGGGCTTAAATTAAATTTAAATTATTTAGAATAGCATATATATAAAACAACATAAAATAAACTAAAATCATGAACATTGGATTACACATTTCCTCAGCATTTCCACTCTAAAAAAGGGCTTGCACCTTGAGAGATTTGATCCCTCTCGGTGCTTAGTAGACCTCCTTTTAGATGTATCTATACTAGTATATAACACAATTCATAACTTGTCTTTATCATAATTATATATAACTATACAATATAAATACAATTCATAATCTCTTCCTTAATTATAAGGACCTAAAAAAATCTCAAATAAATTCCTTTGAAAATGAAACTTGATTCCTCAAAATTGACTTAAATTTTATGTTTGTATATCATTACTACTCACGCCATAACTCATTTTGACATATACAACCTACCACAGAATCTTATGACTTTTGAGTTAAAAACCATATAATCTTCACCACATGTCAATGGTCACTAAGAATTTGGCTCAAAATCATAACCACTTGCAAATATGACAAGTGACCCAAAAAAAAACACATGAGAGATAAGTGGAACACAATTGTCATGATAAGCAACTAATCAAGAAAAGTTGTTTGGGCTGTCTTCTTGCTTTTTGGGTATGGACCAAAAAGAAAGCCTCCACTTCCAACATTAAGAAAGAGCTAAAGGAAATATTAATAAAGTCTTTAATTATATAATTAAGAAAGAGCTAAAGCAAATATAAATAAAGTCTTTAATTATATAATTAAGAAAGAGCTAAAGGAAATATAAATAAAGTCTTCAATTATATAATATGAATGGGAGTTGATGTTTTAACCTAGCATGCAACCAATAAATTAAATAAAGAAACATAAAAGATATTATTTCATTGGGAGAAGTTGAGCTCTATCTTATGTATTCAAGATCTTGCTTTACTTTTTCCCAAACATGAGCTTAAAATAAATTATAAGCACCATCCCAACGGAGAATTGATATTAATATATTGTTTTTTCAAAGTTTGTAATAGCTCTGAAATTGCTATTTTTTTGGAAGAGGCCAACACAGTTTTGTCGCTTATGGGCATATCTGATGCGACTTCACATTTTGGCGAATGGGAACTGTGACACCACCTAGGCTGTACTAAGTATCAAATTCATTGAAACGGACCCTTCACTCCCACACCACTTTTTTTTTTCTAAGTTACTTTCTAATGTTTTGGTTAAGCTCCCAAGGAAACTTATTGTTTAAGAAATGTATAGTAGTCAAGCCCCATAAAACTTGTTGATGAAGGAACATGGTTAGAAGTCTTAGCTCTGGTTTATTTTGAGTATATGTGTTTAGGGTGGGTTAAAAGGCTATTTTATTAATTATTAGATATTTTGTTTTTAAAAGTCAAATGATTAAAGATATTTTTTAAATGACTTTTCAATTAAAATTTCATTGCTGGGTAGTAAGATAAAATACATGCTACTTATACGTGTCCATATAAGTTAAAATCTTTATGCTTTAGTGATATATTTATTCTTAATTTTATATTTTTATAAAATATATTTTTTTGATAAAAATTAATATAAAATTTTATTGATATGGTAATCATATCATAAAGTGAAAATAAATGCTATTTATACGTGTTTATGACTTAACATCTTTATGTTTTAGTAATATATTTATTCTTAATTTTATATTTCTATTATATTTATTGTATTGAGAGAAAAATGAAAGAAAAGTTGAACTCTATTATAAAAAAAATGTAAAAAAACCCACCATAATAATAATAAAATAAACCAACATAGATTTATCTTAACCCTGATCTTTAAGCGTTGAGAAGTTTGTGTTGTGAATTTTTGTACATTGCTTGGTGCTTAATAGATTTAACGTTAAGATGGATCTATGCTAGTTAGAGCCCAACTATATTCTTGTCTACATTACCCTTCAAGTTTACAGATTTCAACACATGTATACTTTCTTGACAATCACTACTTATATTTTCTGAAAATGTTTATAGAAACATTATTTGAGGGATTATACTGCATAACACATAATTTCACATAATTCCTTTGGCTTAGATGTCGAGACTAAAGGATATATATCCAATGAAATTCACCTAATATATACTACTCAACTCACCACTTTTTAACATATTGGTTCAGTTGAAGGTGTTACAACCCTGATTCTCCAAAATCTCATACTCTGTAGACTAAATGCAACAATTTGAGACACATCGGTAGAAACAAGGACACACTACAAAACACAAATGCTTAATAACCCACATACAAAAAGTATAACTATGCCACACAATTATAAGGGAATATGCCACTCAATCTCATTTAGTGTAGTACAAATAAATTAAGATCTCATCACTCCCCTAATGCTCAATGGTTGACTCTGTATAACATCATCTCTTAGGTTTTGGTTTGTTCTTTCTAGTTGTTACTAACTAGACTATCTTGAAACCTTTTCTTTTTTTATCATTTTGTTTGCTGACTATCTAACATTTCTAGTTCTTTGGCTTACATTGCAACCTTTTGTCTTCCCTAGGGCTTCAAAACTACATATGTCATTTCACTTTCCAATGTGACTCTTTCGCTTTCATTTGTTGGGTTCCCCTATCATACATGGTCTCACCTTTGCTCACCACAAGCACTCACGATCATGTCATTGCTACGTGTGCTCCTTCTCACATGCACCTAGGTCACAACTAGCATGCCTAACTTCCATCACATGCACATTCTACTTGTGTATGCTCCTTTGAATGTTATGTTCTCTCCTTGGATGTGAAATCTACTTGGGCACCATCTACTTATGCATGCTCCTTCAATTATCATGTGCTTCTTTTTTTGCACCTAAACTGTTGCCTATTGTTTTTCTCCCATCATGATCATGCCACAACTTTTATTGTGCTTATTTGTGTTACATTTTCTATGCGATGCTCACTTGTGCCATACTTGCTTAACACATGTTTTGAACTTAATTCTTTCAAGGGTGCTCTTACATCCCATAATGTTAATAGACCACAACAAAATGAAACTCCAACATATTGTTCAATGATTAACTAACCTCAACAATGCTCCTTTCAAAATAACTAATGTTCAAATATGTTGTCTCTTCTTCCAAGGAAAACCTCATGGGGAGACTCCCAAAGACTTCTTTGCATCTTGTGAATGGTATCCAGTGTAAACTCATAATTGTTAATTATGTCACTTGATTCGATAGGGACATTAGGCGAGGCATTCAACAAACACAATCACTTGGGGGTCGACCTTAAAGACCTCTTGCTTGAAACTCAAAGCATTCAACTACTCAAGCTAGTCCACTAGGTTGAAATTTCCAATTATATATGAAAAACTAAAACATCAAAAAACAGACATAACTTTTGTGGGTTCCCCCTCTTCTCCAAAATATCGAGAAAAAAAGCAACTCAATCACTAATCACAACAACTAAACTCTATTAGCTGAGCTTTGGTTGCGTGGTCGAGATGTCCATTTCTCTCCCTTTCCACTTGGGTTCGAATCACCAACCTCAACTCAATCATTAGCCTCTGTTAGCTAAGCTTTAATCACGTAATTAAAATATATGTTTCTTTCCCTCTCCACTAGAATTCAAGACACACTCATGGCTTCTTAACATATATATGTTTATACTAGCCTCACCTTCATTCCCTTGGAAATGGAAATAGAAAGTAGGCATTTATATTCTAATGAAAAAAAAAAAAAACTAACCACAATAACCGTTCATAACTTAACAACACAAACCTCAACCAACTTAAAAGTAAACCTCCAACAACAAACTTTGAGCCAATAGGCTCGAACCGATAAAACTATCCACTTAACTCATAAAATATATACATACACGATTCTCTCGATGATCTTCTCGGGGATAAACCATTTCCTTGTGTTTTTTATTTTCCGAACTGAAGGCCGTGTTTGTTTTTAGTATCGATCCATTTGTTGTCAAACTGCTTTTTAAACCCTAACCCCTGACAAGCATAAACGAGTGACGATACCACACCCATGTGTTCCCCACTCATTCTCATCAGGGGGCCCACTTTTTCTTTCTCTACTTTATTTAATTTATTTTAAGCCCGTCCGCCGTGAACCTTCCACCTCTTTCATGCATGTGAAAGTAAAGCAAAAGAATATAAAGTGATAGAGCCCGAAGGCAAAGGCTAGGAAAGGATTTAAGGGTCGTTCTAGCCGTCCATTCATTTGTGCTCTAAAATTCCATTTCTTCGCCAATGACCTTATAACGCCTCTTTGGTCATTCATTTTCCAAGTGCCCTGGTATAATACGGGGTATTTATTTCAGCAGAAGCCATTATTGCTTGCAATTTCTCCGTAATAATAATGGAAGCCGAGTTCTGGACTTCTCGCATGACTGCTGCTAAGCGCCAAGCTGCCTTGAACACAGGTACTTCAATTTTTCTCCGCTAAATTGTCGATTTTTCTTTTAATATTTTTCCCCTGCGCATCGCATTTTGCGAAATTTCTCAGAGGATTTCTGAAGGTTTTTTGGTGAAGTGGAGAAATCAATGGAATTTTCTTTAAAGTAGTGGACGATTTTACTAGGATTGGAGGAACCGAGGGAATTTATACAAGGAGTTGAGAAAGTAGAGGAATTTTTTAGAAAGTCTGGAAGAGTTTTATGTTTTGTTTGTAGGTTATGCTAAGTCAACTTTTAAGAAAGAATCTCTACAGTACGGCGGATTATTTTGAGATAAATGTTCATGAATTTAGGGAAGAAGCTCTGCTGAGTTCACTTGATTATTTTGAGCTATTTTTTCATGAACTAAATGAAGAATGTTTGTTGAGTCAACTGATTATTCTAAGCTAAGTTTCATGAATTTAAGAAAAAAAAATTTGTTCAGCACTTTTGATTATTTTAAGATTTTCACGAATTCAAGAAAGAATCTGTGTCAAGTACAGCTGATTCTTTGAGTTATAATTTTCATGACCTTTAGGAAGAATATTTGTTGAATAAAGCTGATTATTTTGAGATAATTTTTCATGAATTTAAGGAATAATCTCCGTTGAGTACAGTTGATTCCTTCAGTTATAATTCTCAGGAGCTTAAAGAAGAATCTTTGTTAAATAAATCTGATTATTTTGAGATAAAATTTCATTATTTTAAGAAATAATCTCTATTGAGCACGGCTAATTATTTTGAGATAAATTTTCATGAACTTTAAGAGAAGTCTTTGTTAAGTACAGCTCGTCATTTTGAGATAAAATCCAGCGAACTTAAGGAATTATCTCTGTTTATTACACCTGATTACTTAAAGATCAATTTCAATGAATTTAATGAAGAACCTTTGTTGTATACAGCTGATTACTTTGAGATATTTTTTTATGAATTTAATGAAGAATCTCAGCTGATTATTTTCAGATAATTTTTCACGGACTTTAAGAAAAAATCTCTGTTCACTACAGCTGATTATTTTGTGAAAAAAATTACGAACATTTCAGGATAAATTTAATGGAAGTTTAAAGAATTTAACGGGAGGATCGGAAAATCTTCTGTTTTATTTGTAGGCTATGATAAGTCAAGTTCAAGGAAGATCTGTTGAGGGGCTGGTTATTTGGAGATAATGAATGAACATTTCATTTTATTAATTGTACTCAGAGCTTTTTGTATCAGGTTAAGTATTAGTAAAAGACTTTGTTACTGAATGCTAGCATACAGTATAATATATTTCTGTAAAATTTAAGATGATTAGTTTTTTCCCAAGGAAAACAACAATTATTGATATTTCAAGAAGAAATCAAATACACGTAGTCTGTCTTGTTGACTTCAAGACAAAGCAAGGCTGTCCCTTCTTTCTATACCATGACCAAAACATGCAATAAAATGACTTGGACAGACTACCTTCCACTTGCTCATGTGCCAAGATCGAGACAAAGACGGTTATCTTCTCTAAATTTGGCTAACACCATACACGACAAAACCTTCTCAAACATAACAGGAACAAGTGCTTCAGCTTGGCAACTTTTAAGTTCTGGAGTTTATAACTGAAGCTTCGTTGGCTATATTTTGTCATCATCGCAAAATATAATTTTTTATACTCTCACAGATGGTTATGTTAAGTTGAATCTTATTACAAGTGAATATTTTTACAGCTGCTTACGTTAAGTTAAGCTTCATTATTGTTGTTAATGTGAGCGAAGTTAAGATACATTCTGGTTTATAAGTCATTGCTAGTGAATGATCTCACAGCTGGTTATGTTGAACTAAATTTCTCCATAGTCAGTGTTAGGAAATACTCCTACAGGTGGTGATGTAATGCTACATTTCAGTAGAAACTCATTTGTTAGTGAATGTTTTACTTTCATGGGTGTTTATGTTCTCTAAACAATTCACGGTTTACTTACATAGCAGGCTTTGGCAATTTAAACTTGAGTAAGAGAATCAAATGACTTATCTGTCATGCGTCACCACTAGTTTAATCAACTTCAGAAGAGCGTCATGTATAAAAGCTCAGTTCATGCTAGAGTTTATCTTCCTCTTCCATTTAGTTCATTTATTTTAGTGTTGATTTCATGATTCACGGTGTCTGTCCCCATTTGGTTATAGTAAATTACAATTAAGTGTTTTTCATAACCTATTCATCATCAGTACATCTTTTTAAGCTTATTTTTGCATCATACCTGTCACCTCTACTGCATCTCAAAAGGCCCTTCTTATCTGAGCATTCTGTTAATAACTGAGATGAAGATCTTAGTGGGCATACCTATTAGCTGAAAATGTGATACTCAATTTAACTAATTTATTACACCAGTGTTGTTGTAAGCCTCGAGGATTTAAGGCAGTTTCCCTTTTCCATTTGATTGAAGAAAACTTCTCTATACCACGAATGATTGGTAATTTTTCTGCTTGTACCTAGATGTTGAATCTGGACTCAAGATCCTTGTGCAAGAATGCTCTGTTGCCACTTGGGAGCTCCGTTTTCCCCAGGTTTGCAACTTTGCATCATTTAAATTCTTATAACTAAATGGGCTCTTTTCTTATGTGAATACAGATCAATACTTTTGCCTGGACGATGTGGAGGGAGATGATACACGCGTAGACTTCCTTTGCCCTTTTTGCTATGTGGATTTTGATATAGCATCCCTCTGTTGCCATCTTGAAGAGGAACACTGCTTTGATGCTACAGTTGCGGTATGCAGATAACTAAGTCATTGCCTTTCCTTCTTTATGGGTGCCATTCTGTATCTTACAAGTTCGACTATAAGGACCAAAACTCTAGTTGCAAGACCACCAACAGTTTTAGCTTTCTAACTATTAGGCACTGACTCTAGTGTGTTTCTTTCCTTTTTATTCCTTAATATAATCTGATGGAAAATTCAAGCAGCCTATGGAAGTTGTCTTTATCTGAGAGAGTTATGATCCTCCATTCAAATCATGAATCAGCATTTAGAATTTGCTAACTTTTTCTTATTTTAGAGTGGATAATGCAAAGATAAGGGTGTAAATGATATGACTAATGTATTGAAGTAGATACGTTGTTCTTCCTTTCCATTCAGCTCTGTTTCTATTCAGGTGCATATTTCTTTTTGGAAGTGCTTCTGGAAACACGCCCAAGGATTGCACTGCTTGACATGAACTTCTTTCAACTTAGATGCCAGGTCTGCGTGGTATCTTTTCTGTCAAATTTTCCCAGGACTTGCACCCGGCCACATCCTTTTTTAGCATGCCATTTTCGTGGGGCATACCACAACAAGAATGGAACCCTGGTGGATGGCTTGTTATTCCTTCAACCTCACCGATGAACCAAGGCCCTGTTGGCCAGATGCATCTTTTCCTTATTCATGAACATTACTTCTTGAAAGCTTTGAAACTGTACTTCATTTGGTTTCACTTTCTGACCATTCAGTCCAGTGTAAACTGTTTAGATTGATTCCTCATACTATGTCTAACTCCAGTGTAGAAGAGAGACCTTTCTCAATGATTGCAGTGATTTATCCAGCTTCCTTAGATGGGGTCACTTTTCATATAAAAGTAATGGTAATCTCGTCCTCAAGCCTATGATCATCCTGTATTTTCCTAGATGATCGTGAGCTCAAACACGGTTTCGTTTGGGTGCTTGGCACATGCAAATATGTGAAGATGAGGAGGGTTCCCCCTACATTCAATCTGTCTTTCATGTCTGAGTAAGCCTTGTCTATTGACATAGAAGAATAGCAATGCAGGAAGAAGATGAAGATTGTAATAGTAGCATTGCATTAAACATTCTGTTATATGCAATTACAGCTTGTGCAATGCTACAATATGGCTCTAGTAGAGTTATTTGCCCATTTTGACCAATGTTGTCATTTTTAATGAGGCAATATATTTTTATCTTTTCTAAATCTAATTGATTTGTTTTATGGTGCAGGCATGCCCTGTCTGCGCGGCTAATGTTGGGAATGATATTGTGGGGCATATTACATCTCAGCACAGTCATTTGTTTAAGATATCCTGTACTTTTGATTATACAAAGTTGATAAAATATGTATTTTACTGTCTAGATTGTGTGGTTTGGACTTAGAGAAATTCAGATTTATTTTTGGGTGTAATATATTAAGTGTTGACTGTCGGTAGATTTTTTTGGTTACCTGTCTCCATTTGCTATTAAGATGGTAGGTTCTAGTCAAAATGTTCGAGAGTGGTTTGAGAATATGTTTTTCCTTTAATTTGTTCCTTAACCACAAGGCACGGACAGCGCAGAAGGAAATATCTTAGAGGTAGGATACAATCTAATTCGGCTCCAGGCAGGGAGCGGCTGCATTCTTCTGTTGGAGGAGGTTCCTCGCGTTTGGGAGGCTGCTCCTCTAATGATGCACCAGATCTTCTACTTTCATCTCTCATTTATGGGTTGCCAATTATTGAATCCCATGAACAAGAGAAAACATGTTCCTCTACGGATGATACTTCAGCAAAGGACACTTCAGATTCAGAGGATCTAATCAGGTATCTTACACTTCTTTTTCTTTTATATAATAAGAAATTCTGGGACTCTACTGATGCACTTTATTAGTCCTGTTTTTTTGGTTTTGCTCATCGTTTATTAATATAAGCTCTGTAGTCCTTTGCTCCCTATATTGTTTATTCATTATTGCTGTAAAAAAGGGAATTTTTTCATGGCAAAACATTATTGCACATTGTCAATCTTATTCTGCACATGCCAAACTAAGGAGTTTCTCATCCTCTTCTTTGCTCCCTATGCTTTTGATTGCTTTAACAAAAGGGTTATTTTCATGGCAATACATTATTGCACATTGCCAACCTTATCCTGCATATGCCAAACTAAGGACTTTCTCATCCTCTGATCAGAAAATGGCATTGAATGTTCTTTCTCAGATGCAACCACATCAAGGATTTCGATTGTCTGTGCAATTGCTAAATGGTATAATCATCTCAGTTATCTAATATCCTTCCTAAGGGGAGCACACCGATTTATCATCTGGAAATAGTACTGTTCAACTGATGTATTATGTTATGTTTCTTTCCTCAAAATATTTCTTTTTTCAATTGCTATTACTTAATATATTACATTGCTCAAGAAAATGCTTATATATCTACACAGGAATGTGTTTGTGATTAAATGAATAAAATGCCTAGACTAGTGTTAAGGATGAATGTGGAGGATTTAGTTTGTAAGTATCAGGTACCTGAGATGCCTTTTGTAGATTAAACAGCAAGAAAACCATGCCATCAATTGCAGAGTTCCATTTGAACCCCGAGTCTCGCCAGCTCAGAATCAGAATAAAAAGGAGTCAGGACACTCTTCTTCTGTTGTTACCTGTTGTAGAATTTACACTTGCATCATCTGAAAAGCAATGCAAACTCGTTGACTGTGGATTAATGGAAACTTAGAAAGGATTCACCCCATAATTATATTTTTATCAATTATAAATTACATCTTTCAGGTTTACCCATGTATGGATATTAACCACAAATTTGCAGGATTGATGATAAATTCCCTATTTTTTACAATATACTATGTTCTTTCATCATTCTGTCATTGACTTTAACTGTATATAGTATATATGTCATTAGGGTTACCTTTTTATGGGTATGTATTATTTACCTTCCCTATTTTACCTTCTGTCACTTGCAGTATCGGATAAACCTATACATCTAGTCTTTAAGAAGCAAAATGCATGAAGTTGGCCTTTGAGGAACTTCTGTTTTAAGTTTTTATTTTTTCCCGTTTTGCACAACTTGAGACTTTTGTCTTCCCCTAAAAACTCCTAAAAACAAAGAGAGCTTAGTTGAATACTTGTCCACTAATAAGGTACTTTTGAGATCCTTATCAAGAACGAAAGCACAGAAAATGAATATAGTCCACTGGGTCCCAAATTAAAGCCTCAACGGAGTTGTGTGAAATAAATGAAAGCTATATATTTATGTCTCAATTTAACAGTCGGTACAAAGTGGTACTGGCCCCATAGTTTGGCTGTCTGTGTATAGCATGCCCCATAGTTTGGCTGTCTGTGTATAGCATTATAGTTTGGCCTTGTATTTGTGATGCTGTAGGGATGAAGTGTATCTGCAAAATTTTTGAACTTGTACAGTTTTTCTTTATTATTTCATATTTAACACATTTCCTACAGATTGAAGAGCAAATATCAGCTGTAAAAGCTTGGGAACTGGCTCGGTGATTTCCTGATCTAAAGTAGCAGATACCCATTTTTATTTTTACGTAATGGGTAATAAACATGAATAGCATTATTTGATTGAATTTTAGAATAGTCTATTTCTTATGTTTAAGACTTTAAGTTGCTTGTACGGTATCCTTGAAACTTAGGCAGTGTATATTTTTTGGCTGTTTCCTTGTTGCCTTCTTCAGGAATTAATAGCTTAAAGCAACTTATTTAGCGGGCATGTAATTTCTACCTTTGGAAGAGCCGAGCTGAATTCTTTTCCTTGTTTTCTCTCAAGGATTTTGGGTACCTCTTCTTTCTTCCTCTTTTTCTGATTTTTTGATTCTGATGATTATGTGTTATAGAATTGATGCATCAGTTGATATTTAGGCTTATTCTTGCTTCCTTCTTCCTTCTGATTAAACTATCTTTATCAAATCTCGACAGGTAATGTAGTGAATGAACTTGCTGCCAGTTCAACATTAAAATTTAGGATTATGAGTGATGTTGTGTCTAGAATGAGCATAATCTTTGTTGAAGCTGAACTTGATTTTTTCTAGTATTAACTTCTGATAGCATTAGGATCCTTGAATATCAAATGACATGTTAACTTTATGCTCAAGATTGCAAACGTTGTGGGTGGAATGCTTTTGTCTATGAAAAGAGAAGGTAAAACATGTTCATTTCTGGCTTTGAATACCCTGTTTAGCGTGTGGCCTCTGTTATTCATTTTAATTGGGACAGTTGTCTGTAGTCAATCAACAAAATTTCTGCAACGTTTGTTAGTGAAACAAAAGGACATTCCACATTTCTTAATAGAGGAGCCCATTCTTCATTTTGTTCCTTTCCTCTAGATTGAACTATGACTACATTTTTTGAGTAAAGGTGAAAATATTATTTCAGTGGCAGACAATTTCTAGATATCATGTTTATTCAACCCATTATTCAACCCACAACTTGATTTAAAAACTATATATAGATTTTCTTGTGGTCATAAAAGAAGAGAACTTCAGCTGATAAATAGTTTCCTCCTTGTAACTGTCAAACAATTGCTTATACTTGGTTTTTCTTTTTCTTCCAAGCCAATTGTATTTCGGCCGTTTTCTTGTCTCCAACAAAGTCATCTATTTTTTTTGAAGTTGGAATGCATATCTTGTTACATATCATGTTTCTTCTGTTTTCCCTTTTTCCCTCTTCATTTTTTTCATTTCAAATTTTCCGTTTTCATAGATTTTCTCTATGCTCATCCCCTGTATTTTTAGAGGATGTAAAGATCAAATTAGGATAGATCAATCAAATGGCCTTCAGCTTTATAGTATCAGAAGAGTTTGCTATTTTAAAAGAATTCTGGTTATTTGGGTATCACAAATGAACTGTCATTTTCAATTTGCAAACCCTTATGCATTGATTATCTCAGGAGGATGAGCATAATCTAAACCATTATCATCTTATCAAATTATTTAGCTTTTATTCCTTATTCATTACCCTCATAAATTCAAATATCAGTTCAGTACCTCATTTCTAGGCAGTAGAAAGTATTTGGAATGCAGGTCTGTGCTTAATTTCATTGTTAAACTAATTGTTAAGTAGTAAATCTTTTATTTGTAAGAATCATGGATAACTTTGTCTTGAAAAGCGTCCAATTAATAATTATGCTAAGAAAGATTTATGTTCCCATACTTCAAGAAGGAAATTCTGGTTAAGTCATGGCTGATTGCACTGTAGAGTTTTTGAGCAAATAGATATAATTTGATTGGGAAAAAGCCTCTGGATTTCTGCTGTTCTTGTTCTTTAGAATTGAACCTTTTTTCCTGAGTCATGAATTGTGAAAACCAACATAAAAAAGTTCTACTGCAGACTATTGTAGCTCCAATTTGAAAGTATTAATGGAAAGACTTTGGTGTAATGTTTCAAGACATTACGTTCTATAGTTTTCCAACTGTTATTTGCATTGCAAGGCTTTACATATCACGTTTCTTCTGTTTTTCCTTTTTCCCTCTTCATTTTTTTGATTTCAAATTTTCTGTTTTCATAGAGTTTCTCTATGCTCATCCCCTGTATTTTTAGAGGATGTAAAGAGCAAAATAGGATAGATCAATCAAATGGCCTTCAGCTTCATAGTATCAGAAGAGTTTACTATTTTAAAAGAATTCTGGTTATTTGGGTATCACAAATCAATTGTCATTTTCAATTTGCAAACCCTTATGCATTGATTATCTCAGGAGGATGAGCATAGTCTAAACCATTATCATCTAATCAAATTATTTAGCTTTTGTTTCTTATTCATTACACTCATAAATTCAAATATCAGTTCAGTACCTCATTTCTAGGCAGTAGAAAGTATTTGGAATGCAGGTATGTGCTTAATTTCAATTGTTAAACTAATTGTTAAGTAGTAAATCTTGTGTTTGTCAGAATCTTGGATGACTTTGTCTTGAAAAGTGTCCAATTAATAATTATGCTAAGAAAGATTTATGTTCTCATACTTCAAGAAGGAGATTCTGGTTGAGTCATGGCTGATTGCACTGTAGAGTTTCTGAGCAAATATATATAATTTGATTTGGAAAAAGCCTCTGAATTTCTGCTGTTCTTGTTCTTTAGAATTGAACCATTTTTCTTGATTCATGAATTGTGAAAACCAACATAAAAAAGTTCTACTGCAGACTATTGTAGCTCCAATTTGAAAGTATTAATGAAAAAAATTGACTTTGGTGTGATGTTTCAAGACATTATGTTCTATAGTTTTCCAACTGTTATTTTCATTGCAAGGCTTTTCAGTGTCCTAATAGTGGCCTTATATTATTTTCATTGCTGCAGTGTCACTGCCAATCCTTCTGTCAGCAAAGAGGAATCAAAGCGTATTTTTGAAGAAGGGGTGCAGCGAGCTCAATTTGTGCAACAACTTGTTTTGTCTACTATACTACCTGATGAATTTTAGGCTTTGGTGGGGGAGACACTTGGAATTTGCCTCTTGATTTTCATGATCACAGCACTAACAAGTTGTCCAGAAAAGTCCATAGCACATCAATGGGCTGTTATTGGATTGGAGTGTAAGAGCCTGACCAGAATCATGTGTTGGTTCTGGTATAATAGGTGAAGAAGGCTTTAGGTTGCTTCTGCTGACATAAAGTCCTTACATTTCAGAGGAATTACAAAGTTTACTGCCATATGGTGGTTATGGGCGTTAGATTCTACCAGATGTAGCTACTGGGTAGATTTAACAATATCCAAACTTTGCACAATGGAAAGCATGTTACAGAAAATCAGATGCATCTATCAAGCATATTGGTCCTTAATTATAGTATTTGTAAAAATGCTGCGCTTGTCAGATTATAGTTTTCATACAGCAATGGTGTTCAAGAGCATATGTTGTGTGGATGGCAAATCGCCTCTTCTTGTCTCGTGTCAATATCTTTTTACTTTGCGTATGCCCTAAACTTAATATTGTTGTCTTGCTTCCTCCAGTAGCACAAACATATGGGTATATCTTTTTCTGTTGAAAGAAGGGAAAATCCCACAGTATAATGAAGTTCATCAAAGGTAGGCTTTGCCTGTATACATTCACTACAGTAAATCATTTTTATAGAAATTGGATACTCAATTGACATAAATAGTTTACGGCCATTTTTATTCCTCATTTGATCATGTAAGAAGAAATGTTTCCCCTGACATGAAACATTCATTTTCTACAGGAAGCACTTTCACATTTATCTTGTCGAGCTGAATGCAAGTCCCCTTAATGTGTGAATTTAAGTTGTTTCTCCAGCCTTTTAAGCTTTAGAATTTTAGATTCCTTTTCTGTATGTATACATATTTTCAGAATTCCATAGGTTATATGCTTGCACTATTATACATAGCATAGACAGAAAAGGTTCTTCCTTTTCAAAAAATTTAACAGCAGGCCGTCTATACTGCCTATCCCATTGTACATACTCTCTAGATTCACCAAACAATTACATGGTCTTTTCATACTTTTACTTGACTATACATCTGTAACTAAATCCTATTGTACATACATCTGTAACTATATCCTATTATACGGTCTTTCAATACTTTTACTTGACTGTACTTATGTAACTATATCCTAATTTATCAGAACTACTTGAGCCTCTAACCCATTCGACTGTTTAAAGAACACATTATGGATAAGATCTAACAAAAAGACGAAATCTTGCTAGACTGACTGATATCTTGACATAATGACTGGCTGCATCTTTGCAAGAGTGCTTTCAAGGATCTGCTGCAACCTTCCTGTTCCATGGTCCTAGTGTTTTCTGGCCATTTGTCCCTACCACCCCATGACCACCTCTAACCCATCTCAACTCTGATGTCATTCTTAAAAGAGAAATTATGTTTGATGTTTTTCAATTTCTCCTGCACCTCTGACCTCAGCATCGCTGTATCCGGTGCTGTAAGCCACGAAACTTGGGTGATTGAGCACATTAAGAATCTCATATTTTTCAAAAAAATCCTAAAGCCTGCTATCCTGTGCTGTAAGCCATGAAACTTGGGTGATTGAGCATATTAAGAATCTCATATTTAAAAAAAACCCCTAAAGACTGCTAGTATCTCTACCATGATTCCAACTTCTAGGCTTACAAAAGGGGGTTCTTCTTCAAGATCCTTTAACATTGGGATTCTTTCCTGGTTTCTTAGCTTCCCTCTTTTCTTTAATCCCTACCTCTTCCCAAGTTGAATTTAGGTTTCATATTTTCCTCTTTTATCTACCCCCACCTCTTCTTATCAACTTGGGTACCCCCTCTTGTGAGTTTTATACAAATGTGGAAATAAATACATAAGAAATGAGAAAAAGAGAAGAACCCGAGTCTTCATCATATGAATGTAAAACTGCATTTCTAAAATGGCATCATAAAAGAAGTGTATATTGAGCAACCATTGGGATTTGAGGTGCATGGGAGAGAGTTTCATGTGTGCATATTGAAGAAGGCTCTCTATTGACTCAAGCAAGCTCCTATAGCTTGGTATGCTAGGATTGATATTCACTTCTTACAACCGGGTTTTGTGAAAAGTGAGGCGGATCCAAATCTATACTACATCTAGGTTGGTGAGGATCCACTTATTCTTATCCTTTATGTGGATGACCTCTTTCTTATGGGGTCGAAAAAACTTATTAGAGAATGCAAGAGGGATCTAGCTACATAGTTTGAGAAGAAGGATATTGGTTTGAAGCACTAATTTTTGGGGTTGGAGGTGTGGTAAATGTTAAAGTTTGAGTTAGGTTAGGATTAAGAGAGTAAAGTTTCAAATTTTACATACTTTAATGCATACAAAAAACTTTAAATCAGTGCTATATACATCATATAATAGTTGTAACACTCCTCAATGGTCATTGTGTTTAAAGTTGGTCCTTGAGATGAATTTAACAATAACAATGTACATGAAATAAATATTAGCAACAATACTAGGAAAACAATTTATTAAACAATAACAAAGAACAATAACAATGTGTAAATTTTCTTTTAATATTCAACTAGGGCTAAACAGTGCATGCAAAATATCAACTGATAACCGCACATGAATATCTTTAACAGTATGCAATGGAATATAAAACTGAGAAATAAATTACAACATCACACCACAATATTGACACTATTATTTTGGGTATGGAAACCCCTGGAAAAAACCAAAGATGGAAAAACTGGTGTAGCGGTCAGATATAGATTTTATTATGAGAAAATATGGAACTTTTACAATCACTGCAAATTCACCCAAACCTGGCGAATGCAATACCCAGCAGAATCACTGGGCAAATCCCAGCTAAACCTCAACACCCTCCCGTGTGAATGTACGACCCAACTGTATGAAGCCCGATGATCTTGCTGCTCGCTCCTCCGTCTTCTCAGCTAAATCCTCTGTTTGACTTTCCCTCTCTGTCTGTATCCTGTCTCTGTCGGAATACAAGTGTGTGTGTTCTCTCCACCAATTGATCTCTCTTTTATAACTTTAGGTAAAGCGAAAACCCTAATTTCACTTTCACTTTAACTAGTGGTAAAGAAAAAACCCTGATTTCACTTTTACTTTAACTAATGGTAAAGCAAAAACCCTAATTTCACTTTCACTTTAACTAGTGGTTCACTAAAGTTAATTTAGATCACTTTAATTTATTTTCCAAAGTAAACTTAGGAAAAGTGAATTAAATACAATTGGTTTCCTAATTTAAGTCTTCTGCATGCAAGAACACATGCATGCAGGAAGACTTTTGTTGCTACCAGTTTCACACACCCTCTCAAGGAGGAAGGGATTTGGTAGCAACCCCAACTTATCCTTCAACTTCACAAAACTCTGTCTGCAAAGTGCCTTGGTGAAAATGTCTGCCACCTGCTCATCTATCTATATGTACTCCAACCGAATGGTTCCTCTCTGAACACAATCTCTTAAGATGTGGTATCTGATGTCTGTGTTTTCTTCGGTCATGGAACACTGGATTCTCAGATAGCCTGATGCCACTATGATTGTCACAATGAACTACTGTAGCCTCTAGCTCACACTCGAACAACCCTGCAAGTAACTTCCTCAGCCACATACCCTCACAAGTAGCCATGTTGGCTGCCATGTACTCATCGTTTGTCGAGCTCAATGCAACTGACTTTTGCTTCCTGTTGAACCAAGAGACAACCCCTGATCCAATGCTGAAATAGCAACCTGAAATACTCTTCTGGTCCTCCACACATCCTTCCCAGTCAGCATCTATGAAACCTGCTAACTGTACACTCCCCCTGCGCTCATAAACCAATCCATACTTCACTGTACCTCTAATGTAGCGAAGTATGTGCTTCGCAACCGTCCAATGCACTCTCCGAGAGTCCACCATGAATTGACTCAAAGAGTTGACTGCAAAGCTGATGTCTGGTCGAGTGTTGACTATATACATAAGTGATCTGATAAGCTGATGATACAAAGTAGGATTAAATCTGTCTAATCCTGATGCATCAATCTTCCTCTAGTTGGAAACTAGAGGTATGGCCATAGGCTTGCAGTCCTCCATCCTGAATCTCTTCAGGATCTCTACTGCATACTTCCCCTGTCCGATGAAGAAGCACCTATCTCTCTGCCAAACCTCCAAGCCCAAAAACTAATGCATCAACCCAAGGTCTTTCATCTCAAACTCTGCTACAAGGTTGGACTTACAATCTCCAATCAACGTCTCATCTCCTATCAAAAGAGATCATCCACATATAAGACCAGTATGATAGGCACCTCACCTGTCAAGAAGTACAGGTTGTGCTCAGCCTCACTCCGCTGAAATCCCATCTCCTGTAGATAGCTATCAAACCTCGAGTACTATGCTCGAGGTGCCTGCTTGAGCCCGTAAAGAGCTCGATGCAGTCTGCATACATGCATCTCCCTGTTCTCCACATCAAACCCTCTAGCTGCTCAATATACACCTCCTCCTCTATCACTCCGTTGAGGAAGGCAGTCTTGATGTCCATTTGATGGACACACCAACCCATCTTAACTGCTAGTGAGATAATGGCCCAAATGGAAGAATACCTGGCAACAGAGGCGAAGGTCTCCTCATAATCAATACCCTCCTTTTGTGAAAATCCCTTTGCCACAAAGTGCGCCTTGTACTTCTCCACGCTTCCGTTTGTTGCGTGCTTCACCTTATAGATCCATCTGGATCCCACCACTTTTTTCTCTTGTGGCCTCGGCACAACCTCCCATACCTAGTTTTTCATAATGGAGTCATACTCCTCAACCATAGCTTCCTGCCACACATCATGTTGTGCAGCCTCCCCGAAGCTGGAAGGTTCAGAGTTAATCAACTCTGTCATCAGTGCCATATAACTAAGCCTTTCTGGTGGTACACTCTGTCTAAAAGATGTCTATGGAGGATCTACTTGCTTGGAATCCTGCACTGTGGATCTAAACCACTTAGGCCTTGGCCTAGTGTCAACCTATTACGGTTGCTGGATATCCGTCTCCTACTGCAACTCATCCTTCAAATCAATGACTGGAGGATCCTGTCCACCTGACTCCCTCTAACCACTAGAACTTGTGCTCTGTGTTTGTACCTGTACATGTACATCTGGCTCCTCCAACTTGACTCCTGACTCCTGTGCTGGCCACTGCTCTACTGGTAAGTCCATAGATCTTCGCAAGGCCCTGTCTTCATCGAACTGGATATCCCTGCTCACAATGATCCTCCTGTGAGCAAGAATGTAAACTCTATATGCCTTTGAAATCTCGCTGTAACCAACAAGTAACCCCTTCTCTCCATAAGGGTCCAGCTTCTTCCTATTGTCAGCATGAACATGACAATAGCAGACACTGCCAAATATGAGAATGTGACTCACATCTGGCCTAGTGCCTGTGAAGACCTCCTCTGATGTCTTCCTCCCCAAGGCTGTGTGGGGACACTTGTTCTGAATGTATACTGTAGTACTTTATTCCTCGGCCCAGAGGAATAGGGGCAATCCTTGATCAAATAGCATGGCCTTGGCTGCTCCAACGATAGTCCTATTCTTTCGCTCTGCAACTCCATTTTGTTGTGGGGTATGGGGAACAGTATGCTCCTTCTTGATCCCCTCAGCCAAACAATACTCCATGAACTCATTGGAAGTGTACTCACCCCTGTTGTTTGTCCTCAACACTCGAATCTTCTTTCCTGTTTGGTTCTCCACAAGAGTCTTGAACTCTCGAAACCTCGTAAAGACCTCTGACTTGGCCTTTAGGAAATAGATCCAGGTTTTCCTGGAATAGTCATCAATGAAGGTTACGCAGTAACTGTAACCACTGATCGAATGGACACTCATAGGTCTGCATACATCCGAATGCACCAAATCCAAGGGCTCCTTAGACTTGTGCTCGCTCTATGGGAAACGCTTCTTGATGTTCTTCCCCAAAGCACAACCCTTGCAGTGGTTATGCTTTTCCTCCTGTACTTGAGGAACTCCAATGACTGCCTGTCTCAAATGCTTTAGTGCTCCATGGTGTAAGTGTGCCATCCTCCTATGCCACAACTCACCCTGATTGCTACTGCTGCTGACTAGAGCCTTTGTAGGCTCAAAGTGTAATCTATACACTTTCCTGCTCCTTCCGCCAATCACCCGATCCAAGCTCCTATCTAACCCCTTGGGCCTGATTTACACTCTATGGTCACAAAACTTCACCTGATATCCCTTGTCTTCCAGAGTGGAGACTGATATAAGGTTCTTGGTCAGTCCTGGAACATATAACACATCAACAAAACTGAGGGGTTTGCTTGACTCCCTCTCAAATGAAATAGTGTCAACTCCCTGCGCCTGATACCACGCATCATCACTCAGCTCAACGTGGATCCTTGTTCCACCCTCCTGCAAATCTCTGAGGAATCTATTTTGTCCAGTCATGTGACTAGATGCTCCACTGTCAACGTACCATATGCTGCTCCATGTGGTGCTTGCCATGCAAGCTATCAAGCAAAACTCCTCATCAAAGTTCCTGCTAAACTTATCCACCTCTGCAGATCCACCCATTTGAGTGTTACTCTTCTTCTTCCTTTCTGGACACTCGGAGGCAAAGTGTCCCTACTTGTGGTAGATAAAAAACTTGACCTTTGACACGACAAGGTTCCTCTTACCATCCTTCTTCCTCTTTTCCTTCCCCTTGCTCATCGTTGTAAGGGCTAGAGCCTCCTCATCCACAATATGTCAAGCACTACTGCATGAGCCTAATCCTTGACCCATGCGGGTCTCCTCTTGCACAAAGTCATCTCATAGTCTTTGCCAATCAGGGAGCTTCTCCCTAGTCACAACACCTTTGACAAAGATGTCCCATGGCTTAGAGAAGCCATTGAGGGCTATTCGAACTAGATCTTCATCATCTGTCTTAGATCCAACAACTCCAAGCTCATCCCTGATCTGTGTGAGCCTCGCGAGATAAGACACCACTCCTTCTCCCTTGGTCATCCTGGTGCTGTGCATCCTCTCTTGCAACACCATCCTCCTGTTCTTGTTCTTGCTTTGGTACAGACTCTCCAAATCCTTCCACATTTCTAATGCAGTCTTCTTACCAGAAAGGTGAGGGACTATATGGTCCTTCACTCCATCCATGATAATCAACATGGCTCTGGAATCAATCTTCTTCCAAGCTGCTATATCTGCCGGATCCGTGGTTGCAACCTTCATGGAGTCAATCTGCTCGTCTGCATCACCGACGTCCAGGATTCTTGTGATAATTTCTTTCCATGTAGAAAAGTTTTGAGCACCCTGGAGTCTATCCTCAACTCTCAACTGCATGGCCATAATGAAGTGTCAAACCTTAGATCTGGAAGTCTAGGTTTGTGTCTTCCTATAGATTTGTCCCTGATCTATCACTGCTGCTGCAAATCTCTCAGCTTTAGCGCATCAGAGCTCTGATACCATGTAAATTTTCCTTTAATATTCAACTAGGGATAAACAGTGCATGCAAAATATCAACTGATAACCACACATGAATATCTTTTACAGTATGCAACGGAATATAAAACCGAGAAATAAATCACAACATCACATCAGAATATTGACACTATTATTTTGGGTATCGAAACCCCCGGAAAAACCCAAGATGGGAAAACCGGTGCAGCAGTCAAATATAGATTTTATTATGAGAAAATATGGAACTTTTACAATCACTGCAAATTCACCCAAACCTGGCGAATGCAGTACCCGGCAGAATCACTGGGCAAATCCCAGGTAAACCTCAACACCCTCTTGTGTGAGTGTACGGCCCAATTGTACGAAGCTCGATGATACTGCTGCTCGCTCTTCCGTCTTCTCAGCTAAATCCTCTGTCTGACTTTCTCTCCCTGTCTGTATCCCGTCTCTGTCGGATTACAAGTGTGTGTGTTCTCTCCACCAATTGATCTCTCTTTTATAACTTTAGGTAAGCGAAAACCCTAATTTCACTTTCACTTTAACTAGTGGTTCACTAAAGTTAATTTAGATCACTTTAATTAATTTTCCAAAGTAAACTTAGGAAAAGTAAATTAAATACAACTGGTTTCCTAATTTAAGTCTTCTTCATGCAAGAACACATTCATGCAGGAAGACCTTCCTTGTTGCTACTAATTTGGTCTAGAATTGTTTTGAATCAACCTTATACTTAGATACTTTTAGGTTCAGATCTTGTCACTGAAAGAACAAGTCACTAGAGTAACATATGACATACCTAGAGAGAAGAAAAAATAGGTTAAGTACAAACCTCAAGATGCTTTACCAAAACAGCCTAGGAGAGAGAGTGGAAACTTCAAACCCTTGAACACAACACAGATCAGACTTAATAGATCAACAAGATCCAATCACCAAGAGTGAATATCCCAACAAGGATACTTAGTCTCAAACATTGTTAAGCCACCTCAAAAGATCACAACTCTCTTTAAGAGTTTTAACATGATCAAGGACCAACCCTATAGGGCTTAGCACAATTACAATTCTACCAAGGAGTGCTGTAAACAATCATGACTGAGCAAAGGGAGAGTTAAACAACGCACGACCCAGCAGGAGAAAGGTAAAGCAATCCACAACCCAATAGGAGGTCACATACAGTCACAACTTAGCTGTGGAGGTCACGACCTAGCCTCAGATGGTCATAGCCTAGCAGAAGAGAGACATCACAATCACAACCATCTTGGAAGGTCACCAAAACAATCACGACCTATCAGAGAATGGACAACCAATCCATAGTTTAACCTTAGAAGATCATGACCCAATAGGAGAGACACCAAAAACAATCATGACTAGGTTTGTAAGGTCACCTCATGGTCACAACCAGCAAGAGGGATGCCACAAACAACCCCAAAACAGTCTCGGGCTATTGGAAGGAGGCCAGACACAGTCACCAACAGTCACGACCTACTCAGGAGGGGTTACACACAGTCACGACCGGACCAAACAGTGACGAATCAAACCCGAGGAGGGACAACACGACCACATTTCAGTTAACAGGTGAAAGGAGCAACAAAACCCCAAAAACGCTCACTTTACAACCGTAGTTACCCTATGCGTCAACCATAAACCAGTAAGGATCATATCTATATTTCTTTCATGCCAAGATCCTCACAAGAATGAAGTTATGAACTTAATTTATAATCTTGACAAGCCTTCTAGAAAGGTCACTTAGAAAACCCTAGGTTTTAGGATGGTTACCATAATAAAACTTAAAAATAAAGTTGAGCTGATTTAGAATAGGGTACCAAATGTCAAATGGTCACATAAAATAAAAAATAAGGTTAAGTCATCATATAACAAAGGTGGTCAAGGTACCACTTACAACAAGGGCACTAGGACCAAAAGGACCATAATTCAAGTAAGGGTCACAACAAGGAGTAAGGACTCCCATACCCACAAGACCAAGGTGTACCATAAATGTGGGGAAACAACCAATTTTACCCACAGGACCAACAAGACCAAGGGCTTTAATCACTATTTAAGGAGAAAATTCAAACTGGATGATGTGATCCTCTGGTCCTCAATAATGCTCCTAAGGGTTAAATGCTAGTGACATCATCAAGGGGCGGCCAGTCCCTCGAGAAATAACCTAGCAATAATCGAATAGGAGAGAGGACATCACACATCATCATCTTGGTCAACTTGACCAAGATCTACATGGTTAACTGACCAGGAATGTACCTACGGGAACTGTTTGGTTCTAGAACAAGAATTTGAGTGTTCTTCCACATAGGCTCGGTGTCTAAGAGGGAGTGTTGAATTTTTATAGCTAAGACGGTCTTCTACATAAGCTTGGTGTCTAAGCATGTCGAAAGTGATCAAAGAGACTTTCATAGACATTAACTTTATATTTATAAAGTTAAAGTGTCTTTTTCTTTATTACGAGTTGATAAAGTGAAAAAATATCATAACGATTGATCATGAAACTCCAAGATTTAATCTTGGCCATCCATCTTGGAAGATGAAGAGTTAAATCCATTTTATAATTAATGAAGAGATAAAAATGAGTTCTAGGAAAGGAATGGACACATTGTGAAGAGAGAGCAAGAGAGCTGAAGAAGAGGAGAGGAGGTTTAGCAACAGGGGGCACAAATCCCAAGGAGGAAAGAGGGAAATAATATGAAAAAGCTATATAGCCATTAAATACATAGAATTCTGGTAAGTACAACGAGTGCTCCCACGGAATTCAATTTTGCATCCAACGAGTGCTCACGCTCGAAATTTGAGTAAATCCACAGGGAGATAAGTCGAAAATACGAATACAAAAAGTAGTTTGTGCCTTTGCCTTCAAAATTTATAATCTTATTTTATTATTTTCTTTAGAAGGCCCATTTTAGACCTCAAATTTTCTCTGATGTTTATGTGTTTGGTTGTTCTATTTCACTACATTTTTTTCAGTTAAACTCATTGTGTTTAAGTTTATAAATTTCATATTTGAATGCATTTATATTTTGTGCATTAACTTGGAGAATAATTTATTGGGTACTAAAACTGGTGTTGGGTTTGAGAAAAGATTTACACCTGTGCCTAACTGGACTAGCCATGACTTGTCATGCTTACTTTTCTTAAGCATGCAAACTTCAACATTCTCAAGATGAATATAACTATGATTGGATCCTAGATCTATTAAAATAGAAACATATTGTGTGACAATCTTACCTCCAATTTCAACTACTCTTGCTTGGTGCTCTACCTGATGATCATAAAAAAAGATACATACATTCTAGGGGTTAATTTGGCCATGTCCTCCAAACATAAATTCTAGGGGTTAATTTGGCCATGTCCTCCATAGTACCAACTTTTCCAATGATATGAATTCTTTGAGGATTTTCTTCCTATGAGGATGATTATACATCTTATGATTCTCTCCACATCCTCAACATTGCATTGGTTCTCTAGGTCTTCCTTTTACTTGCATAACGCGCTTGAATTTTCCTTACACTTGATGCTCTTGTCAAACATACCTTGGTTGATTCCTATAGGGTACACGTCTGAATTAGTTCTTCCTTAGATCAAACCGTCCCTTGGGATTTCCTCTTCCAACTTGATGTTCTTCAAACATACCCTTGCTCTGCTTGTAGCAATGCATAACCTTCAATAGCATCATCCGAGGTCTTGGGCTCCACAAATTCAATCTCGTGTCTATAATTCTAGAGCATTCTGCTTAGGAAACTCATAATTTTTTTCTTCTCATTTTGAAAATAGTCCACATACCAGAGTAGCTCTAGGATCTTATTTATATATTCATCCATTGTCATATGTCCTAGATTTAGCTCGCGAAACTCCTTTCTCTTACTGTTATAGTACCTTTTAGAAATATTTTTTTATTTGATATGTTTTTCAAACTTCTTCCATTTGATCTTCCTTTCTTTGAGGCCCTTCCCTTTCTAGAGGTGCTCCCACCAAATTGAAGCTCTTCCATTTAAATTAAAAATTTCAATTTTGGCCTTCTCATTCCTAGAGAACTCACGGATCTTGAAGTACTTCATTCCAACAAGCCATGCTTCAACCTCCTGTCCTAGCTTACCTTCTCTGTTGAATGTAGGTAGTCTTACTTTCTTGAATTCTCTAGATTAACTCTCTTTATAAGGCTTCTTTCTCTTAGATCATTGAGCTAGACCCTAGGAACTCTCTGATGAACTTCCTGATCTACTCAACCCATTGCTTGAGGTGTCAGATGAGACGTGCTCAGTATCCTTTTACACGCACCTTTGACTTGACATTGTGATCTTCCTATGGAGCGACTTCTCGCACTCTTTCCATTTTTACTGCCATTATTATGATTTGACCCCAAATTAGCTTTCTATTGGAGGTCTATCAAGATTTTCAATATGGTAGTGTTGATCTGATGTTTCTCTTCCTATGCCTTAGTCATCCTTTCATTGAAACTCCTCATAGTTTCAACCATATATGGAGGTGTGATTTGTGCTCCCTTTCCATTGGATTTTATTTCTACGTTACCACCATGCACATCCTATCCCATAACATCTTCTTCATGATTACAGGGAACTTATGCATAATCTATGATGATCATTCGACTAGATAATTCTTTGATTCTTCTAGTCATTTCCTTTTTTACTTTTCCTTTAATGGTCTCACTATGGTTGCTTCTAGCATTGTGCATAAAGGATTTCTTATTAGAGAACACATTAATAACCTTAATCATCACTTTAATATTACCATGTTGGGTTCATTTTGCACTTAGAAGCCTAGAGTTGAAACCACTCCTTTGATACTACTCTGTCATGTTCCAAGTTGTCTCTATGGCCTATTGTGACCATGGGGAATCTTTTTCTTTCCTTACATCTAATACGAGGACAATTCTATGTCTCTCATTGAGTTAATTTACTACGTAGAAGCTTGTGCCACCTAATATTCATTCAATAAGTGACACACTATGCACATCCTACTTTATTCCATGCACATTGTTGTGCACACTTGTTTAACATGGAACACTTATGTGCTTACCAATAATTTATTGCACAGAGATAATGCACACGTGAAACCTGTCATGTCCCCAATTATATAATTTCCAAATAAGACTACTTGCAAATAATGTTCCACCAAGCTACTAGTTCCCTAGGTTAAGACTATTAATTTGCCATAGTAATCTAGGGACTAGAACATAGTCTCATCAAATATTGATAACAATAAGACATGAAAATGGTGTAATAGTGCTACAAAATGAGTAGTCGCTCTATATATTCACACAAAGAATGAGTAATACAATACATGATCATGCTGCAAGCATGAATGACAAAGCAATTCGAATTCCCAAGGAGGTCATTCGAATTGAATGAATGAGTTTAGCTTAACTAAATGTAAGCCACAGTCAACACTCAAGTTAACCACTGATCAAAACCCTAATTGACTCAACTGAGCCCTAACTGAAGTCGGAGTGCAATAAATGACTGAGTCTAACTGAAAGTAGGTCAGACACATGTCACAACAAACCAACCATCAAGTGGTAGTGCATCAATGACTCCAATGAACCTCGATGAGGTTAACTGAAGTGTAACTGAACATCAGAAGTGGTTGGAGGCGCCTCTGTTGACTCCAGTTCATTAAATAATCAATAAATAATCAATTTAATGAAGGAGGGCGCCTTCACTACTCTGTTTAACTGATTGTAACCATCAGTTAGCAATATGGGGCATTAATGACACTCAGATCACCCTCGGAGTGCTCCAGTTAGCCTCCCCGAATGTAGGAGAAGGCTAAGTTAGCTTCCTTGATTGAAGATAGGCGTGGGTGTGATCTAGCCGATGTCATCTAGTGCTCCTCTGATGTCAATTAAGTCAATAATACTTAGGATAGTGGTTTAAGTAGGACAAATTGACGAAAATGAGTGTGTATGGTGGTAAATGTCTCCAACACCCCCCCTTAAGATATACTCAAGAGGAGTAGAAAACATATATGCATAAAAATGCTAGGGCCCCGGCAACTAAGGCCATAGGTCACCTTGTACAATGCTGAAATTGAAACAATGCTAAAAAACAAACTAAGTGAGGAAAAGAGGGAAAACCTAGTGGGAAAACCCCCCCCTCAAGCTGAACACTGAAAGTAGTCTGATCAACCTGAAGGACTCACCCCCAACAATGAACGAAGGTAAGTGAAATTATTTTCTGAAAAGCTCTTGGTGAAGATGTTTGCAATCTGCTCATCAGTCGGGCAGTATTGCAGAATGATGGTCCTATCATGCACTAGCTCCCTGATATAGTGCATGTGGATATCTACATGCTTGGTCCTCTGCCTGGTAACTGGATTTGTGGATATCTTAATAGCACTTTGACTGTCACAAAAGAGGATAGTGGACAAAGTACTACCAAGATCAAACTCTGAAAGAATGCCTTGCAACCAAACTGCTTGGATGCAAGCATTCACCACTCAATACTCGGCCTCTACCGAAGATAATGCTATGGCAGCCTGCTTTTTTCTAGACCAGCAAATGGGGCCACCACCAAACATGAATACAAATCCGGAAGTAGACTTCCGATCAATAGAATCACCCACCCAATCGGAATCTGTGTATCCAACCAGCTCTAGCTCGAAGTTTGCAACATAGTGAATGACGTAGGTCCTGGTTCCCTGCATATACTAGAGGATCCTCTTGGCTTCCTTCCAATGAAGATCATGAGGCTGCTGCATGTATCTTGATACAACATTCACGGCATAACAAATATCAGTCCAAGAATGTGTCAAGTACAACAAGCCACCAATCAACTGTCGATAGATAGTGCAGTCCATGGGAGGTGTGCTTTTTCCTTCTTCAAGGATGATCCCTGAAAGGAAAGGGAATGGTGCAGGACTACACTCAACCATGTTAAACTTGAATAACATGTCTGATATGTATTTGGACTGAGTGACCATTATCCCATCAGAATTTTTCTCAATTTTGAGCCCCAAAAATTGTTTTAGGAGCCCCAAATCGCTCATTTCAAAGGCATTGTGGAGAGCAGTTTTGATGGCTGAAATGGAAGCAACTGCGCTACCTGTGACCAGTAAGTCATCAAAATATAAAACAATAATAATCAAATGATGATCAGACTTCTGTATATACACATTTGGATCTGATCTACACCTTTGGAAGTTTTGCGAGAGAATGAAGGCATCCATCTTGGAATACCACTCTCTTGGGGCCTGTTTTAACCCGTATAGTGACTTCTTTAGCTTGCAAACCAAAGATGGATCAGAGATGTATCCCTTATGCTGCTTCATATATATCTCCTCATAAATATTTCCATGCAGAAAGGTTGACTTAACATCCATATGATGCACTTCCCAGTGCTTAGATGCTGAAATTGCCAAAATTGGGCGGATGGAGTCCATTTTTGCAATCGGTGCAAAGGTCTCATGGTAGTCCACACCTTGGACTTGAGAGAAACATTTTGCCACTAGAATTGCCTTATATTTACAGGTGCTTCCATCAGCAGCAACCTTGGTCCGAAACACCCACTTGCATTGAACCAATTTCCTTCCCGGAGGAAGAGAAACTAGCTCCCAAGTAGTATTTTTTTGAAGAGAATTCATCTCTTCATCCATGGCAACTTGCCATCTCAGATCCTTCCGAGCATGGTAGTAGGATTTTGGGTCTAAACTAATCATCAAATAACAAGTTTTGGACAACAAATTATCAGGACAAGAGAGCGCAATACTTGCTCTTTGGAAATCAGACCGGGTTCTCCTTGGATCATCCGGATTTCCAATGTTATCTCCTGCGGAGGAGAGTGTCTGTCGAGCCCATGTGGGAAGATGATTTTGCACTTTAGGTTTTGATTTAGCATCTGATGTTTGCTGTACATTGATATCAGAAATCAGAGGATCTAAATCAAGGTCATCACCCCCAATTTCATCATCCAAATATTTAGTAGAATATGAAGGAAATTCAACAGTTTTCTCCTTCACTAGTTCCACCTCCTGAAGAGGCTCATCGAACTTGACACTTCTCTCGATGATGATCTGTTTTGTTTTGATATCCAGCAGTTTGAAACCTTTTGATTTATCAGGATACCAAATAAACAGACATTCTATGCTTTGTGGTTGCAAAGCCCTCCTTTTATCAAGTGGAATTCAGGCCCATGCAGTGGACCCAAACACTCGCAGGTTCGACACATCCGGCTTGTGTCCGAAGTATGCTTTGAAAGGGGTCTTCCCTTTCATGGATGAGTGTGGCACTCTGTTATAAATGTATTCTGCAGCATGCATGGCTTCAGCCCACAAATTTGCAGCCAACTTCTTTGATTCCAACATACAGGTAGTCATCTCCTTGAGAGACCGATTCTTCCTTTCCGCTACACCGTTCTGCTGGGGAGTGTAGGGAATTGAATGTTGGACCTGAATACCACTTTGGGAGAATATGTGCAGAAAATCATTACTAACATACTCCCCACCATTATTAGATCTCAATATCTTGATCTTAAACCCAGAGGTGTTCTCGATCAAGGCCTTTAGTTCAGAGAATTTTTCACATACTTCAGACTTCTTTTTGAGAAAAAAGACCCATGTGTACCTTGAAAAATCATCAATAAAATTCAGAAGATACCTTGATCCATTCATGGATGTGACAGGCATCAGACAACTAATATCAGAATGTATCAGCCCCAATATTCATGTAGCTCGGTTTTCCTTCCCCCGATCAAACTTGTGCTTAGGGTGTTTTCCAACCACACAGCGCTTGCAATTTTCAGTGGTTGCCTTGATGACCGGGAGGCCTTCAACCATGGAGTCTTTTTTGTAATTGATGTAAATATTTGAAATTTAGATGGCCAAAAATTTCATGCCATAGCCTACTAACTTCACTTCCATGAGTTAGCAGAGTGGTGGGCTTTGCATCCACCACAAAGTGGGAGAACTCATAGGCTTTTGCATGATGGTTTGCAAGGCCTTTAGTAATGAGTTTCCCGGATGCAAGTTCCGTTATCTCAACATAATTAGGGATGAAAGATACTCTCTTAGGCACTCCTGTATGTGTCATCTGATAGACACTAAGGATATTTGATGCCAGAGACAGTACATACAAAACATTTGAAAAATAGCCATTCTCAAGATCAACCGTACCTTGTCCTTCTGAAATGATGGTGGAGTCATCTCCCATGTGGATGGGGATGGATTTATCAGTATCCAAGGATGAAAAGGAGTCTCTTTTAGCCATCATGTGGTTCGAAGCTCTAGAATCAATCAAGAGTGCTTTGGACTTCGAAGTTCTTTCCATGAGGGCATGACCTTTTTTATGCTGTGATTCTTGATCTTGCTAATCTCTCCTCCGAAAGATTTTCGAAAGATTGATGTGATTTCTCTCAAGGAGAGAGGTAGCTTCATCAAGCTTCTTCTTCATGCAGGCATGTTCAGCGTGGAAGCCCTTCCCGCAGTATGAACACTTGAAATTTTCCTTTCCATGATGCCATTTCCCTTTGTTCTTCTTTGAGTCGGAAGACTCATTATGTTGCTGGTTTTCAACTTTAGGCTTAAGAGCTTCAAATTTAGCTTTTGGGTTCTTCTGCTGCTTTCCTTTACCCTTCAAATCTTTGGGCCCCGAGACATGGAGGGCTTGATCACGGGAGGATTTGATGATTCCAATCTGGACAAGCTTATCATGTTCACTTGTTAGGGACTCAATGAAGGCATTGAGTGTAGGCATCTTCCATCCAGGGGTTGTGAGCTTCCCCGCACAGAATGTAGAGACAAAAACTGAATAATCAGCTCCAAGTTTGGAGAGTATTCCGATGATGAGCTGATCAACCTCCTTCTCCACTTTGCATTGCTTCAACAATAAGACAATGTGCTTGAATTTTGTGAAAAAGTCATTCAAGGTCTCGAAATTGGAAGGCTTGAGAGACATCAATTTATTTTCACGCTGGTAAAGTCTCAAATCATCCTGCTTTCCATACAGGGCTTCCAATTTGTCCCAAATTTCCTTTGGACTCTTCAATCCCAAAAGATGGAAAATAAGATCTCAGGAAACAGAGAGGCACAAGAATCCGAATGCTTCATCCTTCTTGTTCAAGAATCTAGACTTGTCTATTGCAGAACCAGGCTCTTCTTCAGTGTCCATGGTGACCCTATAGAGTCCTCTGGAGTGTAGCTGGATCTCCATGTCTCCTTTCCATGAGTGGAAATTGAACGGAGTCAAAAGATCTATGGAAGAAGCCATCTAAATATGTTGGAGCGAATGGTTTCACTTGTCAAAAACCTGAAAATCACAACAAAAGGGGCAATGTAAGGTCATACAACTTGCACATTTTAGGCTTTCATCACTCCCAGCATAGTCAATCAAGAAAGCTTGATCAACAAGTTCTTTGCTTGGGGTATTAAGTGGTAATCCTTGGCTTTTGGTGCAGTGCTGGATTTTTGAGCTATTGCTCAATTTTCATGCAAGATCTGTAAAAAACCTTGTTTTTGAGAGATCTGAGCTTCGTACCGCCATGAGCTCTGATACCATATTAATCTGCCATAGTAATCTAGGGACTAGAACACAGGCTCATCAAATATTAATAACAATAAGACATGAAAATGGTGTAATAGTGCTACAAAATGAGTAGTCGCTCTGTATATTCACACAAAGAATGAGTAATACAATACATGATCATTCTGCAAACATGAATGACAAAGCAATTCGAATTCCCAAGGAGGTTATTTGAATTGAATGAGTGAGTCTAGATTAACTAAATGTAAGCCACAGTCAACACTCAAGTTAACCTCTGATCAAAACCCTAATTGACTCAACTGATCCCTAACTGAAGTCAGAGTGCAATAAATGACTGAGTCTAACTGAAAGTAGGCTAGACACATGTCACATCAAGCCAACCATCAAGTGGTAGCGCATCAATGACTCCAATGAACCCCGATGAGGTTAACTGAAGTGTAACTGAACATCAGAAGTGGTTGGAGGCACCTTTGTTGACTCCAGTTCATTAAATAATCAATAAATAATCAATTTAATGAAGGAGGGCACCTTCACTACTCTGTTTAACTGATTGTAACCATCAGTTAGCAATATGGGGCATTAATGACACTCAGATCACCCCTGGAGTGCTCTAGTTAGCCTCCCTGAATGTAGGAGAAGGCTAAGTTAGCCTCCTTGACTGAAGGTAGGCGTGGGTGTGATCTAGCTGATGTCATCTAGTGCTCATTTGATGTCAATTAAGTCAATAATACTTAGGATAGTGGTTTGACTACGCCAAATTGACCAAAATGAGTGTGTATGGTGGTAAATGTCTCCAACAAAGACCGATACATAAATTTTGTAATAAGGAGATATGGGACTCAAAAGGACTTTAGTTTACCATATTCATATTTAAATGGGTCACATAAATGATAAATTCTAAGAAAATAAGGTGGCATGGGTTCATGAAGACACTTGGAAGCTTGTGGAGCCTTTGGATGACTATATTCCCCACACACTTGGCATGATCTTCATCCAAGTTCAGACACATTGGTAATGTAACATTATTGGAGGGTGATGTGGTGTCAAATATCATATAATGAGACAATTAATTCAAATAGGTAAAGGATAGTAACTTCCATGGCAAAGGAATAGGCTAGAAGACAAGGTGTGCCACTTGGAAGGAGATTCTATGCACTCTATGACACCAAATGATGAAAGATTCTATGACAAGTATGAAAAATTCATATCTGATTGCAGATATATGACAAATATGACATGACATATATAAAAATAGCCACCAAGAGGTCGAATTTGGGATTTAGAGGCAACCATTCGAACTGGGGAAAGAATTGGAGCATGAAGAGCAAGATGAAGTGTCATGAGAGTTACTAAACCACTAAGATGAGTTGGAGGAATTCCATGGAGGGAAAATCGAACTTAGGAGGCCTCATGAAGTTAATAAAATTATTTCATGAGGAATGAGAATAGTTTTTTATCATTTGTTAATTGGCCTTTGGAATTTTGGAGAGCTTTTGCTTGTCCATGGCACGGTGAGTATTCACTCTCCCTGCTTGTGAACCAATTTCGAGGGAGTTGGATTCTTTTCTAAGTTGGTTGATGGAAATACCATTCAGACCTCTCCTTTGAGCTTAACGAAGGAGTTTTATTTGCATGTTGAAGTACCATACAATCGAATTCTCATCTATTCCCCTATTCTCTCATTCCTTCTTCTCCACCCCCCACACTCTTATGTTGAGGGTGCACTTGTTGGAGTGGTGCTTGCACTTTTATGAGTATATTTGGTTCCCAGGATGTGAAATATGATGTATGATGTCCATATTCTTTGTAAGTTGAAATATCAAGAATACATATGTTAGAGACTTACATTCCCATGCTCTTGAATAACTAGTTTTCATGGATTTGGCTTCAATATTGAAGTAGATTTATATCAAGACATTCCTTAGAGTTCGATGATGTTGAGGAAGCCATATATTATAAAATTATCTGTACTTATATTCACATATTCTATGCATATCTAAATCCAAGAAACTCGTGTGAAAATCTTCCATTCTCATGCTATTGTATCACTAGTTTTCATGGATTTTTGCTTCAATCCTAAAGTAGTTTTATGCCATATTTATATGAGGAAATTTATATGATTTTGATGATGTTGGAGAAGCCATATATTATTCAATTATCTGTACTTCCTTTCCCATATTCTATTCAGATCAAAATCCAAGAAACCCTTGTGTGAAAATATTGCACTCATCCCGTTGAATCACTAGTTTTCATGGATTTTGGCTTCAATCCAGAAGTAGTTTTATATCGGATTTGTATGAGGGATATTATTTGAATTTTATGCTGTTGTGACAGCCATATATGATGTGTTACTCTGTGATTTCATTTCCATATTCTCTTTGGGTTGAAATCCAAGAAATCCATATGTGAAACTCTTGCAATTCCATGCTACTAATTCACTAGTTTTCATGTATTTGACTCCCATACTGAATGAGTTGTATACCAGACTTGTATGAAGGGATTTATATGGTGTTTAATAATTTTGGGGCATTAATTTGTATTATTTATATGGTCTCTATATGTCACATCCTGATCTAAACATTTAACTCTACCTTTCATATGCCAAAATTGAGCTAGTTATGCAATTTCCCCACAAGCAATTTCACTGAAAATTATCAAACAAATGTGGAACTTTATAACCAGTTTTCAGAAATAATAACCATGTGTAATGATAGCCACTTATGTATTATAAAAATCCCAATATTCTGTTCATAAATTTTGGAGGTTTGTACTTGAGTTGGGAAGCCAATTTTACCTTCACCCTTGGTGGAATTTGACCACAATTTCCTATGTAAAATTGCATTGTTTCTCCCTAGCCCAAAACTAGTTTGTAGGAGCTTAAATTCAGATAAAAAGTATTCATAGGTCATGTGGGAATGTTATAAGACTCACCATACCCTTACATTTAAAATTTTAGACCATTTGGAGTCAGTTGGAACCCCCTCCAGTCTTGACTAGTAAAGCTCAAAAATTGTCCAAAAAAAACGCTTTCCCAAATTTCCGAGTAGGGACATTACAGTGGTATCAAAGAATGGTCTTGGAACCTATTGAGTTTATGGATTATAGGGACGAATTTAAGAAACTACTGCATTCATATTTTGATGATTTGGCTAAGCATCTTATGCAAGGGTTCGAATTGGTGGCTAGTCAACTTAGGGGTAAGTTGGCAACCGGGGGTAGCAGTAGTTTCCATCATGGAGAGACACATAAGACCATTATTTTTGAATAATTTTATGATTTGTTGTATGGATTTAGGCACAATAAGGTATATTTGAACTCATTAAGGAAAAATCAGCAATCCACAAGTATAGAGGAGACCAAGGAGCCACCAAGTTCTGTGGGTGGTGAAGTAGATAAAGTATTACACCAGGAGGATCGAAAGTAACTCCCAAGTGAACTTGAAAAAGATGAGGAAACAGCACATGAGAATGAATAAGAGTACCATGAAACTATTGAATATCATTTCGAGACACATTCTAATGTGGACTTGGACCAAAGGGCATCTACTGATGGATGTTTAAACCGTGAATGAGTACCTATTGATGGGTGCTCACAACTCTATGTTGGTGACATAGATATTATATTGGAAAATGTTTATGCAATACAAAGTTCTCATAACTATGAATATGAATACCTTGTGACAAATAATGAAGAACCAAGATCAAGTTCCCCATCGCCACTTGAGCTTCAAGAAGTTGATCAAATCAAGAAGAAAGAAGAAGAGGAGATTCGCTCCCATGAACCATCCTTCATTGAAGGGTATTTGAATATGAGTGAAGGGAATATCCATGATTCCCTTAGCATACTCAATAACACTAAAGCATTGGTGTCAAATTATTTTTCGAAAGTTTCTTCATTGGAGGAGCCATCCTTCCTTGAAGACATGAAGAAGATTCAAAGAGCAGTGTGTGACATCGAAGGTAATTTCATGTCTTTGATTTTTGATAGAAACAATTTGGTTGAGCTTAATGAATGGTTACATGAAGCATACTTGAATAATAACGAAGATATTCATAAGCTCAAAACTCAAAATGAGCAACTTCTTAAGAGGTTGCAAGATACTTGTTCTTCCTCCTATGCTTTAGATTGCCATATAGTAGATTGCTTGGAGGATTCCTATGACATGAAGGATCATGAGAAACATGGAAAATTGTAGGTTCTTGACGTGTTTGAATATGATCTTGATTATATCCAATCACTTATTGAGGTGCAAGAGGAACTTAAGCTGCCTCTTGAAAATGGTTGCACACTTTTTGAAGAAGTGCATGATTCCACTACCTTGGACCAACCTATGAGGAAAGTTTTTCATTTTTTAGGGAGGTGCATGTTCCTACCCCTATGAATCCTTCACATTATGAAATTTTTTCACTTTCTGATCATTTGAGTGAGTTGGTTCTTTCTCTTACATCCTACACTTCCATATTTTGCAGCATTCATCTTAATGAAGTATGGGTGAAAAGTTTCTTTTTAATGGTGCCACATGAGGAGTATGGGATTCCTATTTCTCCTTTTGATGATGATATGACTAGAGTGCCATCTTATTTACATTTTCAGCAGCATCCTTTGTTACATTATGATTATATACATATTCATGGGTGTATTGATGAGACTTCTTTGAGCCACTTGAAGACTTCATGTTTTTTTTGCTCCTTATTTGGTTCAGATTTTGGTGGAGGTTCTTCATCCACTTCAAGGATTAAAGAACACATGGCTGATTATTATTTTGATTCATCTTACATTCTTTTGGATCAACATTGTAGGACATGGGATCCTCACCTATGTCAATGGATCAGATTTGATATAATACTTGATGCTTGTGTGTATGGGCCACATGATCTACTTATTTGGATGTACAAGCACTTTCATTATCCTTTGATGAGGTACCTTATTGATGTACAATTTTAATATGTAGTTATGTACTTTAATGATCTATCTTTTTTACTCGTGATGTTTGGTAGGGTGCAATACAAGCAATGGGATCTGTGTATTGCTTGGTTTCAATTTTGGGGGAAACAAGTAGTAGGGGATATTGAGTCACCACTTGAGAAGGTGATTGTAATCATAGTAGAGAAATAACAAGCATAGTGGTTCCTCTTTGAAACTTTCTTGGAATCTTGGAAATTCAAGTTTGGAAACTCAATACCAACTTCAAGGAATTATACCAAAGCAAAAAGGGTTGAAAGTTCATAAAAGGTTTCCAAAAGATGGAGGTAAATATTATTTGTGCATTTTTTTTTTGATGGATTTTATTAATCATTTTGGTGTTAGTGGTGATTTCATAGGATATATCAATATTCAAAGATCCACATATCGCTAATTTTGGAAACACATAGTTGTAGTACATGAGTGCCACTACTCAAATTGCAGCTAACGTTTGAAGCAAAGTTTAGGAAGGAAAGAAGGTTATTAAAAATCCATGTTTGAAATTGATTGAGGAAGAACAATATTGAGTGGGGAGGACTGTCATGTACCCAATTAAATAATTTCCAAATAATACTACTTGCAAATAATGTTCCACCAAGCTACTAGTTCCCTAGGTTAAGATGGAAACATAAATTTTGTAATAAGGGGATATGGGACCCAAAAGGACTTTATTTTACCATATTCAAATTTAAATGGGTCACATAAATGATAAATTCTAAGAAAATAAGGTGGCATTGGTTCACGAAGACACTTGGAAGCTTGTGGAGCCTTTGTATGACTAGATTCCCCACACACTCGGCATGATCTTCATCCAAATTTGAACACATGGGTAATGTACCATTATTGGAGGGTGATGTGGTGTCAAATATCATATAATGCACCTAAGGATTCAAATAGGTAAAGGCGAGTAACTTCCATGGAAAAGGAAGAGACTAGAAGACAAGATGTGCCACTTGGAAGGAGATTCTATGCACTCTATGACAACAAATGATGAAATATTATATGAAAAGTATGACAAATTCAGACCTGATTGTAGACATATGATAAATATGAATTGACAGGGATAAAATAGGCACCAAGAGGTCTAATTTTGGAGTTAGAGGCAATGATTCGAATTGGGGAAAGAATTGGAGCATGAAGAGGAAGACAAGTGTCACGAGAGTTACTAAACCACTAAGATGAGTTGGAGGAATCCCATGGAGGGAAATTAGAACTTAGGAGGTCTCATGATGTTAATAAAATTATGTCATGATGAATGCTAATATATTTTTATCATTTTTTTATTTTCCTTCGGAATTTTGGAGAGCTTTTTCTTGTCCATTGCACGGTGAGTGTTCACTCTCCTTGCTTGTGAACCAATTTTGAGGGAGTTTGATTCCATTCCAAGTTGGTTGATGGAGAGTCCATTCACACCTCACATTGGAGATTAATGAAATAGTTTTATTTGAAGGTTGAAGGAACATACAGTCAAAATTCTCATCTTTTTCCCTATTCTCTCATTCATTCTTCTCCATTCCCCACACTCTCATGTTGAGGGTGCACTTGTTGGAGTGGTGCTTGCGCTTATATGAGTATATTTGGTGCCCAAGATGTGAAAAATTATGTATGGATATGTAATATAATTTCCATATGCTCTGTAAGTCAAAATATCAATAATACATATGTTAGAGGCTCGCATTCCCATGCTCTTGAATAACTAGTTTTCATGGATTTGGATTCAATATTGAAGTAGATTTATATCAGATTTGTATGAGGACATTCCTATGAGTTTGATGATGTTGGGAATCCATATGTTATATAATTCTTTGTACTTCCATTCCCATATTCAATGCAGCTCTAAATCCAAGAAACTCATGTGTGAAAAGCTTGCATTCTCATGCCATTGTATCACTAGTTTTCATGGATTTTGGCTTCAGTCCTGAAGTAGTTTTATACCATATTTGTATGAGGACATTCCTATGATTTTGATGATGATGGCGAAGCCATATATTATTTAACTCTCTGTACTTCCATTCCCATATTCTATTCAGATCAAAATCCAAGAAACTCTTGTGTGAAAACCTTGCACTCTCATGCCATTGTATAACTAGTTTTCATGAATTTTGGATTCAATCCTGAAGTAGTTTTATATCATATTGGTATGAGGGATATTATCTACGTTTGATGCTGTTTTGACAGCCACATATTATTTTTTACTATGTAATTTCATGTCCCTATTCTCTGTGGTTAGAAATCCAAGAAATCCATATGTGAAACTCTTGCAACTCCATGCTACTAATTCACTAGTTTTCATGTATTTGGCTCCCATACTGAATGAGTTGTATGCCAGAATTGTATGAAGGGATTTATATGGTGTTTAATAATTTTGAGGATAAATTTTTTATTCTGTATATGGTCTCTTTATGTCACATCCTGATTTGAACCTTTAACTCTACATTTCATATGTCAAAATCGAGCTAGTTATGCAATTTCCCCATAAGCAATTTCACTGAAAGTTATCAAACAAATGTGGAACTCTATAAAATATTTTTAGAACTAATAACCATGTGTAATTACATATAATTATGTATTATAACAATCCCAATACTTTGTTCACAAGTTTAGGAGGTTTGTACCTGAGTTGGGAAGCCAATTTTACCTTCACCCTTGGGGGAATTTGACCACAATTTTCTATGTAAAATTACATTGTTTCTCCCTAGACCCGAACTAGTTTACAAAAGATTAAATTTTGATCAAAATTATTCATAGTTCTTGTGGGAATTTTATAAGGCTCACCATACCCTCACATTTAAAATTCGAGACTATTTGATCAGTTGGAACCCCCTCCAATCCTGGCTAGTAAAGCTCAAAATTGTCCAAAAAGCACTCTTTCCAAAATTTCCAAGTAGGGACATTACAAAACCATATCACCACACTATCCATGACGCAATTTCATTTAACAATTGTGTGGCTACCATCGTGTAGGATAACTACCGTGTGACAAATTAGCTGGTGATGTCAAGTCACTGATTTCCTGTAGAGTTAACGAGATGTGCATAATGAGACTTCACATAAAAACATTCATATATATACATGCATTTCATGAAGTTCAAGATCACATATTCAACACTTAGATATAATAGAATACTTAGATATCATAGAATCATGATTACTTCCAAGTAAGCAACTCATATTCACAATCACTAACTATAACATACATTCATGAATTATCATCAACATTCATACAATGGAAATGAACACCACAATAAGACATCAAGTAAATACTTATCTTGAATGAAGCTTCTTCAAGAAACTAATTGCGCAAGAGAAATGTTCTACCCAACCTCAAGCACTTTGCCTAGCATATACTATTTCTACTAAGAGGCCACCACTGTACTGGGCATGATTTCCTTAAGGAAAGGGCAACTATCCAAATATATCATATTTAGATAGGCACAAGGCCATAACCAAGCTATTTCTACTGGGTTAACAGGCTGTCCATAGTCACATAGACTCAAACTTGAGCCAAGCCATCCTCTACTAGGTTAACATGATACAAGGGTAATGGAGGGAAATGCTAAGCTAGTAAAATCTCCTTAGAGTTGCAAGAAACTAAATCAAACTCAAACAACTTGGGGTCCACAATACCTACCCTACACAACACTAAGAAGGTACTCCTTTAGTTCTCACCAACCCCTCAGGTGTCACCTTCCTCCAGGTTCCATTTAGTGTGCACGTAAAAATACTACTCAAACCTGGTCATGTGCCAGGAGGATGCAACCCACACTAGTCTCACCAACCAGTTTTGTGCTGCACACCACTCTTAAATTACAATCCACTTAATACTCAATACTACTATGTCCACTTATCAAGGTTATAGGAAAAATTAAACTAGGGACAAACAATCAGATCTAGTCTACCACTAGAATCGTAGACACTTCTTGTAGACTCAAATATCATGGGGTCCACTTTACCTGCCCCATACAATGCCAAGAGGTACCCCTTCACCACTCAATGGTCCCTCAAGTGTCACCTTCTTCTAGGTGCTATTCCAATGTGTGTGTAGAAAAATCACTCAAACCCTACATCAGTAATGGTGCTTCAACAAAATAAAAGCACCGTATACAATATGCCAAGCTAATTGACATAAAGCGCCCCACCAACAATGCAACATAAAAAAACTATATCACACCATTAATGGTGTGCGGAATATTAATATTTGTTATCAATTCTCTCGTAATTAAGTGAATTGGTAATAATGATTCTCTAAAACAAATATAACACACTGATAGTACTTCTATAAAATAAGAGTACTGTAAATGACACTATATGGACACTAACTGCACCATTTCCATAATATGGTGCTTTTAAAATATAATCGGTACATCATTATTAAGATGAACCAATCAATTTTAAAAATTGTTGATGCTCCTGAAACATATTGATGCACCAAGACGACGCATCCCTACTTTGAAAATAGAATCAACTTAACTATAGTATTTTTGAAAATGATGAGTGGTTCATTAATAATAGATAGTTGCACCATTGATGGTGTGCACATTCAATACAACATACTGCCCGAATGAATGTTCTTATTTACATTCTAGGTTTTTCTGTTGTAGTTATAATATCCACAAGCTTTGTTATTGGTGCTTCCTGATATTATTAAATCTAGTGAGATATCATGGCTTGATGTAAATTTTAAAGTTTTCATTGTAATTAACTTGTAAATGAGTAGGTAAGAAATACTTTACTTGAGCTCGTTTGTATTGGACAGTGCGCTGGCTCTGAGGCTGCGCTTTGAGGCTGTGCTTTGAATAGCTGTCGCCTAGGGTTTTGTTTCTCTGGCTGCCCCCATGGCTGTGCCTGAGGGAGGGCTCTCCCCTTCCTCACCTCTCTCTGCTGAGGAAGCTTTCAGAAGGTTGCTTTCGGCTCCGGGCTTCAAACCGGCAGCCCCCTCCATTCCAAAATTTATCAAGAAACTTGATTCAGTCCCGGAAATTGACCTGCTGATCGAACAGCCCATCAAGATCGCTCTGGCCCTAGCTGAGCGCGGACTGGTTGGGCAGTTCATGGGGTTATGGCCCTCTACTAAAACCACTGATGACTGGATCCAAAGGAACTGGTGACCTCAACTCAAGAATAATGTTACCTGCTATCCGGTTGGAAGAGGATTCTTCATTTTTGAATTCATTTCCAAAGAAGATTGAGATCTTGTCTTCATAAACGGCCCGTACTTCATGGGTTCCCAATTGCTGTACCTCAATAAATGGACCCCAGATTTCAACTCTGAAGTAGATGTCCCAAAGGAAGTGCCAGTGTGGGTAAGACTACCAAATCTCCCAGTTCACTGCTGGAACTCGCAAACCCTCAAAAAAGTGGGGAACGCCCTGGGGAGATACATAGACAAAGCGGAGAACAAAGGTCAGTACTCCTCCGCCAGGATTTGTGTGGAGGTCGACCTGGAAGCTGGGCTACCTGAGGTAGTTAAGATGAAAGTTGGATATTGGCATCATTACCAAAAGCTGGATTACGAGCAGCTCTCGTTCAAGTGCCGTCATTGTCATGAGCATGGACATTTCCAGAAAAACTGTCCACAAATTCAGGTCCATGAAGAAGAGGAGGGATGGAAAAAAGTTAAAAAGGGAAAATCTGGCAACAAAACTCATGAAAAAAAGACAGGAAGTAACATGCAGAACCAGCCATCGAGCTCTTCCTTCCAGGAAGCCACCAAAACAACCCCAATCGTCATTCAGGAAGAAGGAGATCCAGGAAAAGCTAGCGATCCTATTGGAAATCAAATCAGCAATCCACTTAAAGAAAAAGAGGCCGCGTCCCATAATGAAGACCCACTGGAATTGGGGTAAAATCCTCTCCAGCCGATCCCTCTAGTCCTCCCAAATACTCAAGCGTGGATCCTCTTCTGGACTCGGATCAAGATGAAGAAACGAATGAAGGAGACTCCTCAAGTAGTCTGCCGACGGCTCCCTTCAAAAATCCAAGAGGTCGGAAATAAAAAAAGAAGCAGAGAGAAGAAGCTACATACTTAGCGGTCCTTGATGGCTCACAAAAAAAATTGAAAGGTATCATGAACACCAGATCGAAGAAAGGAACCGGTCCGGCCTCAAAAGGGGCCATCTCCCCCCATCGTTATTAATGCGGTACATCTCCTGGAATTGCAGAGGCTTAGGCTCTTCATTAAAAGAAGAAGCAATGAAAGATCTGGTTCGAATTCATAACCCTGAGATTCTGCTAGTCCAGGAGACAAAAATGGAGGAAGCTGCTGCCCTCCAAGCTGGGAAAAAGTTCTGGAAAAAAGGTACCAGGACTGCCAACAATTCTAGAGGAGCCTCTGGAGGTATTGCAACCTTCTGGGATTCAAATCTTTATATTCTTGAAGCTGAAGTTCGTGAGCTTCACTAGATCTATACTAAAATCATCCAAAAAGCCTCGGGGCATTCGGTAAGTCTCTTCAATCTCTATGTTCCTGTCCTACATTCCGAAAAAAAAGACTGCTGGAATAAGCTAGAATCTTTTCTCAATCTTCAGCGCCTTGCTAACATTATTATAGCTGGAGATTTGAATGTTACTCTGGCATCAAGTGAGAAAAAAGGGGGCACGCTGGTCAGGGATCCCTTGAGGGAATGGGTGGAGGATATCATCCTCGGTTGGGATCTCTTAGACATAAAACCAGCCAGAGGGAAGTTTACTTGGTCGAATAAGAGAGTTGGTCTGGGTCATGTGGCTGCCCGGCTTGACAGATTCCTTGTCCACTCCTCCTTTCTTACCCTTGGTCTTTTGGCCTCCTCCAAAATCCTTCCTCATTCTACCTCTGACCATAAGCCCATCCTTCTAGAGCTGTCTCTCGCTCCTAACCTCGACCCAATCCCCTTCCGCTTTAGTCCCCTTTGGATCCAGCATGAGGACTTTTTACAAGTTGTATCCGAATCCTGGGCCTCTCCTCTTAAAGGCTCGTCCTCTTTCATTTGGGAATCCAAGCTAAAAAGGCTTAAAATGGCCCTGAAAATGTGGGCAAGACTCCTTATTATGCCCTCCTCTAAAAGGATTACTGCCCAAGCTAATTTGGAAGCTCACCAATTCCTCATGGACGCTTCAACTATAACTGATTGCATGCTGAGAAAGGAAGAGGAACTTTAGAAAGCCTTCTTCTCAGCCTGTAGGTTGGAAGAGGAATACTGGAGGCAAAAATCTCAAAATCTTTGGCTCCTGAGTGGGGATAAAAATACCAAGTATTTCCACAAGCAGGTTGAGTCCCGGAAAAACCACAATGCAGTCTCAGAAATCATCTTCAATGGTGACCTTATCCAAGACTTTGAGGACATTAAGCAGGCTTCCCATGCTTCTTTCAAAGAGTTATACACAGCCCCCATTGAGGACCCGATTGACATCTCCGCCCATCCTTTTGACCTCATTCCAAACCTTATCAAGCCAGAGGACAACAATCTCCTCACAACGCCGGTTACTATGAATGAACTTAAAGAGATCCTCTCGATTATGAAACCGGACAGCGCGCCTAGCCCTGACGGTTTCACCACTATATTCTTCACCAGCTGCTAGTCGATAATAAAGTATGATCTCCTTAAAATGGTCCGGCATTCTCAGTTAGTAAATAGGCTGGGGGGAAGCACCAATTCTTCCTTCCTAGCTCTGATCCCGAAGGAAAAAGGTGCCAATACCTTCAATCGCTTCCAACCAATCTCTTTGTGCAACACAGGGTACAAGATCATAACCAAGATTATTGCCTCCAGACTAAAAAGGATTCTGCCCAAATTATCCTTGAAAATCAGGGAGGTTTCATCAAGGGAAGGAAAATCTTGGACAACATTATTCTCGTCCAAGAAGCTATTCACTCCAGCTACCAGCATAATGAGAAAGGTATGGTCATTAAACTTGATTTAGCTAATGCTTTTGATCGTGTCAGGCATGATTTTCTGTTTGCAGTTATGGCAAAATTTGGCTTCTCCTCTACCATTATAAACTGGATCAAAGGCTGCGTAGATGATCCTTGGATAGGCCCTCTAGTGAATGGGAGATCTACGGGATTTTTCAAAGCAACTAGAGGTCCCAGGCAAGGTTGCCCGCTGTCCCCCCTTCTTTTCGCCATTCAAGCTTCATTTCTCAGCTTTCAGCTCAACCTCTGCCAGGAAATCCACTTGCTTCCTGGCCTAAGAATAGCACATGGTGTTCGGAGCATAAACCATGCTCAATTCGCAGATGACACCTTGTTATTAGGAGGAGCGAGCTCCCATTTTTCCGAATACTTTAAGCATGAATTGGAAATTTACAAGGAGGTGTCCGGAAGCAAAATCAACTTCCATAAAAGCAAGATCTTCAGCTGGAATTGTTCAGCAAGAGAGCTCTGGGGTATAACCAGAATTCTTGGGATGGAAGGCACTACGGACTGGGAGACCTTCCCCTACCTTGGCATCCCCATCTGCAAAAATAAACTCAACTCAGCAAACCGGGATAACATCTTAGACAAAATCAAATCCAAAATCCAAAGTTGGAGTGCCAATTGGCTCAATACAGCAGGCAAAACTGTTCTTTTAAAAACTGTCCTTAACAACATGCCTATTTACCATTCGTCCATCATACTCGCCCCTGCTCTGGTCATTCACAAAATGGAAGGTATGCTAAGAAAATTTATGTGGAAAGGAGGCAAGGGGAATGAAAAGAAAATTCATCTTATTAGCTGGAATAAGATACAAAAGCCACGTGAAGAAGGAGGGCTGCAAGTGAGAACTCTTTCCTCTCAAAACCTGGCTTTAGGAGCCAAACTGCTCTGGCAAATTGTAGCTAGAAAAGACAGCTGGAGTAAGAAAGATCTCAGGAAAAAATACTTTCCCGGCCCAAGAAAGAGATGCTTGGATATGCCTCCCCCAAACAGAAATGGTTCTCTGATCTACAAGCTGTGCATTAAAGCTCTGGAACCTTTCAAAAGTAACCTTTATTGGATCCCTAGTGATGGTAAAACCATAAGAGTTTGGGACGATTCAATCATGGGAGATGCCCCTATAGGGTCTTGTAGGGAAGTGGATCATCTCAGAGTCTGGCTTTTAAACAAAGGGGTCAATTCACTTTGGGATTTGTCTCATTGGGAAGATAACAATTGGATAGGATGGGACCTAGGCAACCCCCCTCCAGATTTAGATGCAGAGGATGAATTGCTTACAGTCCTCCTCCAGGGAAAATATCCCATCAATGAAGGAATAAGAGACAAAAGAGGATGGGGGAGTAACTCAGGAAATTATTCCTCTGCTGAAGGTTACAAGAAGATCCAAGCTATCCCATTCGCTGCTCCCAATCCGACGATCTGGAAATTCCTGTGGGAGAAAGAATTCATTCCAAAAATAGACATGTTCTGCTGGACTATGGCTCACAAAAGTATCCTCACTGGAGAAAATCTCAAGAAAAGAGGGATGGAAGGCCCCTCTAGATGTTCATTGTGCAAAAGTGATAATGAAACTTTGTATCACCTCATCATTGGCTGCAAATTCTCCAAAGAAGTCTGGAATCAAGCCTTGAGGATTAGCCCTAGCATAAACCTTCCAACTACTATCCATGATCTTCTCTCAAGATGGATGCAACTCTCCCCGTTCCTGCTTTCCAAGAAACCTCTCCTCCATTCTGCCTGGAACTGGATCCTTAAAGCCACATGTTGGAAAATTTGGACTGAAAGAAATAATCGAATCTTCAGGGGGCAAGAAAGCCACCCCTCAAAAGTTGCAGCCCAGGCAAGAGCTCTTATTGGGGAAGCTCTGGATCAGAACTCCTCCCTATCTAACACTACTCCACTCAAGCCCAAAGAATCACATTGGCTTGCCCTGCTTGTCCCCAACCACCAAAGTCGAACTCCATAAAAAATTCTCTCTGCTAATTGGGAAATTCGGCTAGATGATGATGCCTTCAACAGGTGGAAACTCGTCAGGAATGATCTCTGTCTTTTCTTTGATGGAGCTGCAAAGGGTAATCCGGGGCTTTCCGGTTGTGGTGGAGTTATCACTGAAGCAAATGGCAATTTGGTCAGCTCCTATGCCTGGGGTCTTGGAAATGGGACAAATAATAAAGCAGAGTTTTGCGGACTTTATCAAGGTTTGAGGATCGCCAGAACTAAAGGTATTGCAAAACTCCTTGTTTTCGAGGACTCTAGGCTACTAATTCAAGCCATCAACAATAAGAAACGCCCCTCCCAGTTACAACTGGCTCAAATTTTACAAAGAATTCGGCTGCTTTGTAAAAATTTCCATTCTATTAGTTTCTTTCACATTCTTAGAAACCTGAACTCAATGGCAGACAAAGCAGCGAATGATGGATCCCTATTAGGTAGAGGAATACTGCACATGGATGGTATGGAGACTAGATGGGACGTCCCCTAGCAGGGTCAAGCGTCCTCATTTGCCTGGCAGAGCTTTGCTGTACCAAGATTCCCTTCCTACTTCTGGCAATGCAGAGAAAATCTCTGAACATTGATTCTGCTCTCATGCTGTCTGTGACCGACTCGACCCCTTGAACTGCTATTAATTCCTGCCTCTATCGCTAAGCATTGCACTGCTGTTGATCCTTCTTGTTGATATTGCGCTGAAGATAAAGATTTACTCTCTGCTGCGTGCTCCAGAAGCTGTTCCTCTCGCCCGATTTTCGCTATGGCATCGAATAGTTCCTCCTCCTCGGGTCTATCAGTGGAAGCTCGAATTCAAGCTCTTGAATCATCTATGGGGAGAATCTGAGGCCGTATGGATGGCTATGAGAAAAAATTGGAAGAAACATCAAAGGCAGGAGATAAGACATGGGATTTCCTGAATGCAGATATAAGGAAACTGAGAGATGATCACGCTGCCTCCGCTGAGAAAATGAAAGAGTTCAAGGACGAGGTGCGTACTGGCTTCAAGGATGAGGCAAATGTTCATGGGGATTTCGGCAAGCGAATCAATGCCCTGGAGAAGGCTGTGGCTAAGCTGGTTGCTAAGATGGAATGAAGAACCATGCTGGAGCGCTGTTCCCGCTCAAAAACTCTGCCTCTCTTCGCCTCTACTATGTTAAATAATTAGAATAAGGCCGTTGCACCTTGCTGGATCCTAGTTCCACTTTGTAAAAGACAGCTTTTTCTATGAAGCTCGGTTTATTTGTAACAGCACTGGGCAGCTGATTTGCCGTAACTTTATAATCTATACCTTTGTTTTAGTTTTAAAAAAATAAATACTTTACTTGCTCTCTTGCTGGCCAATGAGGCATGGTTTCCATGCACATAAAAAAAATGAATATTTTGAACCATTTTGCAAAAACGTTCCCAATCCACTAACAAATTGAAGGATGAGAAAAATATGACAACTAGGTAGCACCAATGATGAGACAATCATACAATTATGGTTTGCACATGTGCTTATGTGTTCTCAAGCACTGAAATGAATTGTAAAATGAAATTACCAATCAATATTTTTATATTTTTTTTTATCCTAGCTCGGTGTGCTTGATTGTATGTCTCATTAATGCTCTTTTTCCAACAAGTGCACCAATAGGTTATTATAAAAAGTTCTAGAGAGGTGCATTATTGGTGAAGATGCCTTGACATGGTTATCTAACCATAACACACCAAGTAGTTTGTGGAAGTTTAGAAAATATCAAACTAAATTTTTACCCATGGGAAACCTAATGATGCTCCATATCTATATGTGCATCGGTGCATTTAGTGATGTCAAAAGCATTGGTTTGGATATTCTCTTATTAAATTGTTTTATCATTCTTAAGTGCTATATGTTTTGTGAAGCACAGGTGCTCTACAAGAATTATCAGGCACATGTGTGTTGTTATATATCTATCACATAATTTACATATATAATTTTATTAATAAACAAAGGTTTAAAAAAAAAAAAATTTTGACAGGGGTTAGTGCATTTCATGTCGTAATGTTGTGATGCATTATATCAATGTGGACACATTAGAAATTCTATGTATATTTTTTTCCAATGTGGTTCACAACCCTAGAGAGGGGTTGCTACATCCACGAGAATAATTCCTAGGGGGACTACCCGAAGGGGCCTCACCCTGTTATCTTTAATTACGAATCCTAAGTCAGTGGGGACATCAAGTGAGGCCCTTATATATCTATGCATAGCCACCCAGGGATTTGACCCCAATACCTTATGCTTACAACTCACATCTCTCAACCACTAGAGCTATCCCATCGGGCTATAAATTCTAGGCATATATAAAATTAGACATAATTTTTAATTATTGAACGAAATATTTTGACATTGGTGCATGTAATATGTTTACACACTGGTGCTTTGTTTATGCTAGTTCACCATTGCATGTTTTCCATTTAAAAGCATTGATAATAAAATCTCTACTAGATCCTTCACCTTCCTGCCTCTACTACAAACATATAAATGAGACATCTTTTGGGGAGATTATGCAATTTTTTTTTCTATAAGGTGTTTTCCTTGTAGTTTCATGAGTAAATCCCTTTAAATGAGATATTTTCCACGACTATAGACATTTGATTAAAATTTTTCAAAGGATTCAAGAGGAATCATCTCACCCCAAGTTGTCCTTAAACCTCACACTATGCAGAAAAATCACTTAGTCTAGTAAACAACCATCATAGAATTAGTAGAATAGGTACCTCAACGGGAAAATACAACCCAAGGTCTTGCATCGAGCAAACACCAATAAATTTGATATCCTAGAAAATATAGAAGCCATTGACAACAAAACATAGGGAGATGAGATGTCAATAACACAAGAAGACCACCGGAAAAGAACCAAAACCCCATTGGAAAAGAACCAAGGAGATGTTAGAAAAACAAGATCACAGAGAAATATCAATTAAACAAGATGCAAATATTAAAACATAAACATATTACAAGAGACACACCAATATAATGTGGTTCACCAAAGATGGGATATGTCCACATAGAGATTGTTAGTCCTTTATTATTATATCGTTTAACAAAAATGAAGGGATACAACCTGTAGAAAACCATGCTGCACTTCCTCTTCACTCTCTCACATAATCATAGAGATTGTTTTACAATGCTACAATACAATACATGACAATATTACAATGCTTTCCTTTTATAGGGGAATTACCATGGGAAAATACCACGGGTCACCCAATACCATGGGACCGTAAACTATTGGCCAACAAAACATCCCCTCGCACCCCCCTGTTGGGACAAGTGTACAATAAAACTGAGCTACAAATATGACTGAACAACAACATCTATGAAACCGGAAGATCAATCTCCAAAACCAACAATCTCCCACTTGGAGACCGATCACAACAACTCCACCACTGCTACACTTGCTAGACTATGCTTTGAACCTTGGACTTGGAAAATTTCTCATCTTCACCTTCATGCTTGAAGGCCAACAAAAACTGAGCAGGAACTTAATTTCTCTCTGGTTACTACCTTTGTCAACATGTCTGCAAGATTATGAATAGCATGTATCTTTTCCAACTTTAACAGTTCATCTTCCATAATAGATTATATGAAATGGTACTTGAGCTGTATATGTTTAGTCTTGGAATGGAAGGCTGAGTTTTTTGCAAGATGAATGGAACTCTATATATCACTGTACAACCTTCTATTATCTTTATTCTTACCCAATTTGTCCATGAACCTTTACAACCAAATAATCTCTTTACTAACCTATGTAGTAGCGACATACTCTGCTTCCGTTGTTGAAAGTGCAACAAACTTTTGCAGTTTCGAAATCCAACTTACTATTGTTCCACCTACAGTAAAAACATACCCTGTTGTGCTTCTCATGCTGTCTTTATCACTTGCCATATCTACGTCAACATATCCCTGTAGAGCAATATCTGAACCTCCAAAACATAATGCATAAGAAGTGGTACCTCCCAAATACCTAAGAATCCATTGTACTACCCTCCAATGCTCTTTAGCTGGATTGTTCATATACTTGATCACAACTCCCAATACATATGCAATATCTGGTCTTGTGCACACCATGTAATACATCAAGCTACCAACTGCTGATGAATAGGGAACCTTGGACACGTATTCTATCTCCTTCTGTGTTTTGGGACACATCTCCTTACTTAGTTTGAAATGGTTGGAAAAATGTGTACTAACTGGTTTTGCATTCTAAACCTTCCAACACATTTTCTATGTACTCACCCTAAGACAATGCCAATTTGCAATTTTTCCTGTCTCTAGTTATTCTCATAATAAGGATTTGCTTTGCATCACCCAAATTATTCATCACAAATGATTTAGCTAGTTTCCTTTTGAGCACATTTATATCCTGCATCTTAAGCCATGTAACAAGCATGCCATCCACATACAATAGCTAGATAATATATCTTCCATTGTTCATCCTCTTAAAATAAACAAGTGGTTATAATGACATCTACTATAACCTTGTTCTGTCATAAACTTATCAAATTTCAAATACCACTGCCTTGGATCTTGCTTCAGGCCATACAATCTCTTTTTCAACCTGCAAACCAAATTCTCCTTCCCTTAGACCTCATACCCCTGTGGTTGTTGCTCATAAATCTCTTCCTCCAAATCCCCATGGAGAAAGGCCGTTTTTACATCTTTCTACTACCACTAGACTTAAAATATCACTAATTGAAGTCATTTTAACAACAAGAGAAAATATTTCATCAAAGTCTATACCTTTCTTTTGTGCAAACCAATTTAAAACAAGTATAGCCTTGAACTGCTTCTTGCCTCCTTCTTCCTTCAACCTGTAAACCCATTTATTCTGTAATCCTCTTTTACATGTAGGAAACTAAACAAAATCCCAAGTTTGGTTTCTGAATAATGAGTCCATCTCCTCATTCATGCTTTGCTCCCATTTATTTCTAGTTTCCACTTGCATTGCCTCTTCATAACCTTTTGGTTCACCGGAATCAATCATCAATAAATAATACAGTGATGGAGAGAACCGTTCAAGGGGTCTACTTAACCTGGTAGATCTTATTACATTTGTAGGAGTTTGAGATTCTTGCTGTTGTTCTTGATTTTCTCGTACCTTTGGATCTTCATTTTCTTTGATTTCATCAAGCACAGTGTACTCCGTGTTTTCATTTTCCTCTTTCTTTATTTGCAACCAATATTTGTACATAACCTTTCATTGAATACTACATCTCTACTCCTAATGATTTTCTGATTTTCATAATCCCATAAGAAATTACCAAAATCATCAACCCTGTATCCAATAAAGGTGCATTTCTTGGATTTAGCCTCAAGCTTTGTTCTATTTTCTTTATCAATATGGACAAATTCTCCACAACCAAAAGTTCTCAGAAATGAGTAGTTTACCTTTTTACATGTCCATGCCTCCTCTGAAATTCTACCATTTAAAGCACTTGAAGGCCTTTTGTTTATTAAATAAACACCAATATCTATAGCATCAATCCTAAATTGTAAGGACAACCCTGCATGCAATATCATACACCTTATACACTCCATGATCGCCATAGCCATCCTTTATGACACACCATTTTCTTGTGGTGTTCATGGGACTGTCTTCTCTCTACAAATCCCATGGTATGAACAGTAACTATCAAACTCCTTGCTGCAATATTCAACTCCATTATTAGATCTAAGAAGTTTCAACATTTTTCCTATCTCATTCTCAACCAAATATTTCCACTTCTTAAAGGTAGCAAACACATCATTTTTCTGTCTAATGCAAAAAACCCAAGTTTTTCTAGTTGCATCATCAATAAAAGTAACATAATAACGAGAGCCACCAAGAGATTGCACTTGATCCAGTACCCATACATCTGTATGCATAAGATCTAACTTTTTACTCTTCTTTATTTTTTCTAACCCTGAGAAATCTAACTCTCTTTTGTTTTCTATAAACACAGTTCTCACAGAATTCCAAACTTACCTGCTTCAGATTTGGAAGCGATTTCCTTGAGTGAAGAATCTGCATCGCCTTCTCACTCATGTGGCTAAGCCTATGATGTCATAGTGTTGCACCTGTTTCTGTTAAAGCTAGAGAGATAGAATAATCAATGTTATGAGGACATAAATACAATGTACCTATCCTATCTCCTTTTTCTATTACTAGTGTTCATTTAATGATCTTCCACCATGTTTTTTGAAATGTAGACAAATAACCACTATCTCCCAGCTGCCCTGTTGAGATTAAATTTCTTTTCATAGCAGGAATATGCCTTACATATTTTAGATTCCATTCATTTCCATTATTTAACTTAATCCGTACCTTACCTATTCCAACAATTTTACATGGTTCATCATCCCCCAATAAAACATGTCCAAAATCACTTGGAACATAATCATGAAATAATTTCCTATGGGGTATAACATGACATGAAGTTCCTGAATCTACTACCTAGTAATTACTAGTATTATCTAATGCAAGAATCAAAGCATCTTGTAAAACATCACTTGCTACATTAGATTCCTAAGTAGTCTCCAGCTGCACGTTTCCTTTCTTCTTTGGAGCTTTGCAGTATTTCTTTAGATGTCCTCTGTTACCACAGTTCCAACACTTTATCTTTCCCATTCTGGACTTGGATATGCCCTTTCTAGACTTGGTGCGATTATGTGGGATCATTCCTCTCTCCGTTTGTCTCCCCCTTCTCTCCATGGTCAATGCATAACTTGATGTCTCACCTGTGCTTTTTCTTCGCATTTCTTCACCAAGAATAACACCAACAACATCATCAAATTTAAGAGTGTTTGAACCAGAGACAAAGCTACTTACAATCATGACCAAGCCATTCCAACTTTCTGGAAATGAGCATGTTATTAGAAGAACCCTAACCTCATCATGAAATTTCACTCCTACATAACTTAGCTAATTAGTAGCCGTATTAAATTCATTTAAATGGTTAGCAACAGATCCACCTTTTGATATCTTCATATTAAATAAACGCTTCATTAGAAATACCTTGTTGGAAGCCAAGGGTTTTTCATAGAGCTTATCCAATGTGCTCATCACACCCTTCATAGTATTTTCTTTTGAAATATTGAAATCCAACGACGAAGCCATGCATAATCGTATTGTTTCCAGTTCCTTTCTATCAAGAACTGGCCATTCTTCATCCTTCATAGTCGCTGATTGTTTTGTTTTTCTGTGCAACAGAAGGAACACATCCTTTTGGTATAGATAGTCCTCCATTTGCATCTTCCCTAATTTGTAGTTTTATCCGTTAAATTTCTCGACCCTAAACTTTCATTCTTCTTCCATTTCTCCCACTCAAACCAAGAACCCTTATTTCCTGCGAGTTTACCAGTCAAATAGACATTTTGGCTCCAATAGCAATTGTTAGAAAAACAAGATAGTAGAGCAATAACAATTAAACAAGATACAAATATTAAAACATAAACACATTACAAGAGAGACACCAATATAACGTGGTTCACCCAAGATGGCTACATACACACATAAATTTCCAGTCCTTTATTATTATACTGTACAAAAAAAATGAAGGGATACAACCTATAACAAACCCCGTTGCACTTCCTCTTCATTCTCTCACAGCCTCTCTCACACAATCACATAATTTTTTTTACAATGCTACAATACAATACATAACCGCATTACAATGCTTTCCTTCTATAGGGGAATTACCATGGGAAAATACCACAGCTCACCCAATAACATGGGCTCATAAACTGTTGGCCAACAAAACATCCCCCGCACCCCCCTGTTGGGACAAGTGTACAGTAAAACTGGGGTATAAACACCATTGAACAATAACATCTCTAAATCAGGAAGATCAAGCTCCAAAACCAACATGAAAACAAAAGGTTATACTAGAAGAATTAAAAAATCCACAAGCCTTACAAATAAAAAAAATACAACAAAGAAGTTAACCAAATTCAAAAGCTATCTCAAAAGAGTAAAAAAACACCAAAAATCTCCACCATTCCAACTTCAAGCAACAAAGGATTTTACATTAAATATGTAAGTACACCCATCAATCTTGACAAACTTATATATCCACTCACAAGAGGAAGAAACAACGCCTAAGAGGATAGAGATAAGCAAACATAACAAAATAAAGCTATGGGTACTGCCTAAGAGGATAGAGATAAGAAAACATAACAAAATAAAGCTCTACGTACTTAGAGTTCACTTACCACTTACCAAACGAATAAGTTGGATCTCTTGCTTAGAAGTGTTAATCTTACATTAAGTAACCCTTTAGAATAACCCACTATGTGTTGTTGACATGCCCAAAATGGTTAAAGTTTATATTTGTAGTAGTATAATTGAGAAAAATATTAATGTTCAATTTTTGGATTGATAGAAACTGACATCATAAGTTGATTTACTAATGTAAATGTATACAATTGGAATCACAAATTTAACTATTATTATTAAAAAAAACTTAAAAGCACGACAAGTTAGGTTTAAAAGCATTTTTATTTAAAAATTAAAAATCTATGAAAATATTATCAAATAAAAAAAATCAAGTTTTACATATAAAAAACAGTAATTAAATAATAAATATAAAAATTAACATTAATTACACAAAATTAACTATTACACATAACTATTAGCAGATAGACTACTTAAAATAAAAATTACAATTTTAATTTAGTTAAATCTAAAAAATATGCAAATTAAATATAAATATTAATATGATGATGGTGTTCCCAGATGCGGGTGATTACGTGGCTCAAAGGAGGAGCGAGAGAAGCTGTAGGGACACACAACTATCCCTCGACGTCACTCCCCATACTTCCCATCATTAAGACCTTAATGGCAAAGGACATACCCTCCCTCGATCCACGCGAGCTCTCCAGGTTATTTATGTGAGGTGACATTCCCTTTGTCACCCGATACTATGCTCCACTGGGTAGATTAATGGTGAATTTAACTTCTTCTCATGTTCCATGCAACCCTCATATAGGCAACCTATTCATCACCCCTTACCTCATTTGTTCCTCCCTGCACATTGTAGTGAAGGAAGACAATCTGTAGAGCATGTGGCAACTATGAAGCGAGCTAGCTTCCATCCTCCTGCACCTTCCTTCTCAGCCGAAGTTCATAGGTTACACCACACTGTGCTTCTGGTACATATGAAGATGTCTCACAGACTACGAGCTATGCCAAGGCGAGGACGTGGAGGTCGTGGAAAATCCAACGAACATGCAAGAACTCTCTCTGCTTAGGAAAATACTAAAGGCTACAACGTCGAAATCCCAGACCAATTCCGTCATCTCATGGATGATTGGGAGGATGAGCTCATGGGATCCCACTCTGCGGCCACTGGGACGGTCATGCACAGACACAAATTTTGGGTGGTAAGAACCTCCTGTCCAGGATTATCCTTAGTCTCACAGGTTTAGAATGACCCCCCAGATTCCTCTTTGATTCCTCCTGCGACTCCCATGGAAATAGAGTAGCAGCCTCCTCCTTCGAGGTCCATGGAGGGCACCCTGCAGGGTAAAGAAACCATCAATATTGATGTGAAATACATAAAAACAAAACCACTCTCGGTTAAGAGGAATCCCTCCCACACCAAGAGCTTTGGAAAGGATGGCGACCAGACTTGTGTCAACAGATCGGCTCCCCCAGCAAAAGGACCACCAATTATACAGATAGGCTTCGGATTTGGTGTTTCCATTGTGGAGGAGAATCCCTCCAAGACATCAATCCAGGTTTCTAGGTTTTTTGTTTACCTCTCTCATGGTCAATTTGGGTCTATCCCTACCAGTTGATTACAACAGTAACACTCAATTTTTTTGCTTTAATATTGTTTATTTTGCTATCACTATGATCTGTTTTCACTTATGTAGGGAGGATCAACTTGACTGTAAAAGTCTGAATTCCCGAGAGGGGCAGGCTTCAAAATTCTCTCTGCTACATTCAATTCACAGAATTGTTATCATGATCTGTATTTTTGCTTGTATTATTATTTTGAATCAATAGATTAGACTCTGAATTTACAAACAAGAAAGATGACGACGGTGTTTGATGTTCCTTAAATCTAATCAAATTTATTGGACAATAATGAAATTAATATGATGATGGTGTTTAATGTTTCTTAAATTTAACCAAATTTATTAGACAATAATAATGTTTGTCATAGGGGTGGTAGGTGTGGGGATGGGCGGCGAGGGGTGTGTTTCTAACTGACCCCGGAGAAAATGAAGAAACCAAATACTCTTGGGGATCGGGAGTGTTGACAAATAATCAAGATTAGACCATCACCCTTTGGAAAGGTTTGGATCTAGCAAGGGAAAAAGGTGTTACAAACATAACTGTAGTTGGCAATTCAAAATTGTTAATTTAAGGTCTCATTAGAATGTCAATCCCCAAAGATGAAACCATAAGAAAAATTGTAGAGTGAATTCATCAAATGACATAAATGTTTGAGGAGGTCTGGCCTACTCATGTTAAGAGATTGTTGAACTCTAAAGTGAATATGCAAGCAAATTTGGCTTGTTCATTAAACATAGGGGAACTAATGTGGAGGGGGATATCTATCTCACCCCCATCTAGTAGGTCTAATCATGTAATTGAGTGTTCATGATGGTGAACAGAGGTGGCATAAATGGGGCAGTAAAAGGCCACCATATCTCATTCAGGTGACACATGGAAGCCTTCTCGTCTTCATATGAGATGAACCCAGGCGTATAAAGACAAGACTTGAATGATTGCTACCATCACAATTCCATCATGCAAAGGATAATCATGGCGAAAGGATGAAATCCCCTACATGAATAAGCATGATGACAAGGATTTGGAATGGTTAAGCATGATATAAATGCCAGAGTTATAAGGTGGTGAGCCACCTCAAGTCAGATTATTAGGAACTAGTAGTAGGAAAACCTCAATTACCAGATGGAAGTGGGAAAAGGAAAGGATTGATCAATCTTCCCCTCTCGTAATGCTTGGTGAAGATGCAAGCAAAGGATGGACAAAGTGTAAATTTTCCTTTAATATTCAACTAGGGCTCAACAGTGCATGCAAAATATCAACTGATAACCACACATGAATATATTTTACAGTATGCAACGGAATATAAAACTGAGAAATAAATCACAACATCACATCATGATATTGACAATATTATTTTGGGTATGGAAGCCCCCAGAAAAACCCAAGATGGGAAAAGGAAAAACCCAATATGGGAAAACTGGTGCAAAAGTTAGATATAGATTTTATTATGAGAAAATATGGAACTTTTACAATCACTGCAAATTCACTCAAACCTGGCGAATGCAATACCCAGAAGAATCACTAGGAAAATCCTAGCTAAACCTCAACACCCTCTTGTGTGAGTGTACGGTCCAGTTGTATGAAGCTCGATGATCCTGTTGCTTGCTCCTCCGTCTTCTTAGCTAAATCCTCTGTCTGACTTTCTCTCCCTGTTTGTATGCTGTCTTTGTTGGAATACAAGTGTGTGTTCTCTCCACCAATTGATCTCTCTTTTATAACTTTAGGTAAAGATAAAACCCTAATTTCACTTTCACTTTCACTAGTGGTAAAGCAAAAACCCTAAATTCACTTTCACTTTAACTAGCGGTTCACTAAAGTTAATTTAGATCACTTTAATTTATTTTCCAAAGTAAACTTGGGAAAAGTAAATTAAATACAACTGGTTTCGTATTTTAAGTCTTCAGCATGCAAGAACACATGCATGCAGGAAGACCCTCCTTGTTGCTACTAGTTTAACACTCCCTCTCAATGAGGAAGGGATTCGGTAGCAACCCCAACTTATCCCCGAACTTCACAAAAATCTGTCTGCAAAGTGCCTTGGTGAAAATGTCTGCCACCTGCTCATCTTTCTATATGTAATCCAACCGAATGGTTCCCCTTTGAACACAATCTCTTAAGAAGTGGTATCTGATGTCTATGTGTTTGCTCCGGTCATGGAACACTGGATTCTAAGATACCCTGATGCCACTCTAATTGTCACAGTGAACTACTGTAGCCTCTAGCTCACACTCGAACATCCCTGCAAGTAACTTCCTCAACCACATACGCTCACAAGAATCCATGTCGACTTCCATGTACTCAACCTCTACTGAGATCAATGCAACTGACTTCTACTTCCTGCTGAACCAAGAGACAACCCCTGATCCAATGCTGAAACAACAACTTGAAGTACTCTTTCGGTCAACATCTGTGAAACCTGCTGACTGTACACTCCCCCTGCGCTCATGAACCAATCCATACTCCACTATACCTCTGATGTAGCAAAGTATTTGCTTCGCAGTCGTTGAATGCACTCTCCGAGGGTCCACCATGAACTGAATCAAAGAGTTGACTGCAAAGCTGATGTCTGGTCAAGTGTTGACCAGATACATAAGCGATTCGATAAGCTGACGATACAACGTAGGATCAAATCCGTCTGATCCTAATGCATCAATCTTCCTCCAGTTGGAAACAAGAGTTATAGCCATACGCTTGCAGTCCTCCATCCTGAATCTCTTTAGGATATCTACTGCATACTTCCCCTATCTGATGAAGAAGCATCCATCTCTTTGCCAAAACTCCAAGCCCAAAAAGTAATGCATCAGCCCAAGGTATTTCATCTCAAACTCTACTGCAAGGTTAGACTTACAGTCTCCAATCAGACCAGTATGAGAGGCACCTCACATGTCAAGAAGTACAGGTTGTGGTCAGCCTCACTCCGTTGAAATCCCATCTCCCATAGATAGCTTTCAATCCTCGAGTACCATGCTTGAAGTGCCTGCTTGAGCCCGTAAAGGGTTCGATACAGTCTGCATACATGTGTCTCCCTATTCTCCACATTAAACCCCTCTGGATGATCAATATACACCTCCTCCTCTATAAATCCATTGAGGAAGGAAGTCTTGACATCCATCTGATGGACACGCCAACCCATCTCCACCGCTAGTGAGATAATGGTCTGAATGGAAGAATACCTGGCAACAGGGGTGATGGTCTCCTCATAATAAATACCCTCCTTCTCCACGCTTCTGTCTGTTGCATGCTTCACCTTGTAGATCCATCTGGATCCCACCACCTTTTTCCCTTGTGGCCTCGGCACAACCTCCCATACTTGGTTTTTCATAATGGAGTCATACTCCTCAACCATAGCTTCCTGCCACACATCATGTTGTGCAGCCTCCCCAAAGCTGGAAGGTTCAGAGTTAATCAACTTTGTCATCGGTTCCATATAACTAAGCCTCTCTGGTGGTACACTCCATCTAAAAGATGTCTGTGGAGGATCTACCTGCCTGGAATCCTGCACTGTGGATCTAAACCACTTAGGACTTGGCCTAGTGTCAACCTACTGCGATTGCTGGATATCCATCTCCTGCTACAGCTCATCCTTCAATTCAATGACTGAAGGATCCTTTCCACCTGACTCCCTCTAACCATTAGAACATGTGCTCTGTGTCTGTACCTATACCTATACATCCGGCTCCTCCAACTTGACTCCCAAATCCTGTGCTGGCTGCTGCTCTGCTGGTAAGTCCAAAGATCTCTGGAAGGCCCTATCCTCATCGAACTGGACATCCCTTCTCACAATGATCCTCCTGCGAGAAGGAATGTAAACTCCATATGCCTTCGAAATCTCATTGTAACCAATAAGTAACCCCTTCTCTCCAGAAGGGTCTAGCTTCTTCCTATTGTCAGCATGAACATGACAATAACAGACACTACCAAATATGCGAATGTGACTCACATCTGGCCTAGTGCCTGTGAAGACATCCTCTGGTGTCTTCCTCCCCAAGGTTGTGTGGGGACACCTGTTCTGAATGTATACAACAGTCCTGTATGCCTCGACCTAGAGGAATAGTGGTAATCCCTGATCAAATAGCATGGCCTTGGCTGCTCCAACCGTAGTCCTATTCTTCCGCTCTGTGACTCCATTCTATTTTGGGGTATGGGGCACAATGCGCTCTTTCTTGATTCCCTCAACCGAACAATACTCCACAAACTCATTAAAAGTGTACTCACCCCCATTGTCTATCCTCAAAACTCGAATCTTCTTTCCTGTTTGGTTCTCTACAAGAGTCTTGAACTCTCGGAACCTCTCTAATACCTCTGAATTGGCCTTCATGAAATAGATCTAGGTTTTCCAGGAATAGTCATCAATGAAGGTTACGCAGTAACTGTAACCACTGATAGAATGGACACTCATAGGTCTGCATACATCCAAATGCACCAAGTGTGGGAAATGATTCCTAATGTTCTTCCCCAAAGCACAACCCTTGCAGTGGTTATGCTTTTCCTCCTGTACCTGAGGAACTCCAATGACTTCCTGTCTCAAATGATTTAGTGCTCCATGGTGGAAGTGTTCCATCCTCATATGCCACAACTCATCTTGACTGTTGCTGCTGCTACTGACTAGAACCTTTGCAGGCTCAAAGTGTAATCTGTACACTTTCCCGCTCCTTCTGCCAATCACCCGATCCAAGCTCCTATCTAACCCCTTGGGCCGGATATACACTCTATGGTCACGTAAATTCACGTGATATACCTTGTCCTCCAGAGTGGAGACTGATATAAGGTTATGTTGAAGCCTCGAAGAACACAGGTAACAACAGTAGGGATTATCCCCAATAAACGTTCCCAATTAGCTCGTTATTGTTTGGGATGGGGAATCTGTCCAGTTTACGGTCCGACTACCATACGTCAAGTAACAATTAAAGTGTTTTACCAGTTACGTCCCGATCCACCGTGTATATTTTTAGTTTTTTGATGTTTTAGGTAAGATGTGCAAGTGCCTGACTAAATGCAGATGATAGAGATAACGAGGAGGGTCACAATGTGATGCGCATGTTCTTACCTCTCATCTTACCTCTCTCGCTTCTAAATCACAAACAACAAGAAACTAACTAAGACTCACTAACCTATTCCTAGGGAGAAAAATTATCATCACTAATGAGTAATGTATCGTATTGCATGCATAAAGAAAACCATAGATAGTTGTTAATGTTTCTAAACACATGAATATCAATATAAAGATAAACAACAAGATAGCTTATTGTCAATTAAAACATTCATTACTGAATGTGGAAATTTTACAAAATAAACAGGAGCACATTCATAACATGAAAGAATTCAATAGGTTAGAACGATCTCACAGTTTATGGAAATAAGCTGAAAAAGAAATAGTTCATATCCAACTAGCCCATAGCAAACATTTGAAAATCCACAGAACTTTCTCCAGCAGAAACATATAACTCTTTATTGTAAAATGAATTAGTTCTTCTTACAATACTTTTTCAAGATAGTATGGAAAAAAGGTCCCTTCTATCTAAAACTCTCCTATATTTATAAAAAAAACAAAACTCTTGGGTTGCCCCTCATTGTCTCGTGAGCTTCCCCAACCTTTCTTTTTCCAAAATTTTGTCCTGTAGCTTGTACACATATTTAATACAATATATTACATTTTAAATCAATATTTCTAAAACATTTTATGAGGAAGGGATAGATTGCTCGCTGATGAACTTCTTCCATGCATGAGCGTCTGTTGCTATGCCCTCAAACCCAGAAGGCTCAAGAAATCGAATGTTAATTTCGTATTTGGAAGCTTGGGTCTTTACCCCCTCTATCCTAGTAGGACTTAGGTGCAGCTGGTCTTCTAATAAATGTATGCTCATGGTTGCATGTGATACCGCATTTTTCAATATCCATTCATCTAGGTCCTTGACCTGCTAGATTTCTTGCTCATCTTCTTGCTACCTATCCTGTAAATGTTTTAGAAACAATTCATGCTCAGGTAACACATCCAATCTCTTTTCTGCAGAATTCTGACATCGATTGTATGTGGAGAGCACTCTCCTACAAAATTCAGCACATGCTGTCTTTGTCTTTTTCACTGTTTTCTTGAACTCCTCTGCTACATTAATTGCAAATTCCAGTAATTCATATTCTTGCTTTAAAGTTTGTCGATCTTTTATGGCTAGCTCTGCAGGAGATTCCTTACTGGTGTCTACCCAGACCATTCTTCCTTTTAAAATCTCCAATATATCTTGAGACCTATCCAGGAAATATGAAGTGGTATCTACAATTTCTTCTAGCCTGGTGTCTATCTGCAAAATTTTGCACCTTTCATCTTCTATCCGTATTTGTATTTGATGGACCCTTTTTCATTGAGTCAGAACATGCTCTTTCAAAGGTTGGATTTCGGTTTTCTGCTCCATAGCATCCTTAAGTGACATGGTCAATGAATTTTTCTGCTTTTCTAAGGCTGCTATCTACATCTTATACTGCTTCTCCTTTTCCTCTGGAGTAGCCTTCTCCATTTCTAGCTCAGTAACCCTGCTCTCCAACTTGTTCTTCTCTTCACTTAAATTTCCATATGATAACTGAATATTATTCTTTTCAGTCTTTAACATCTGATGCTCTAGATGTAGCTTTTGTAATTCAGCTAAGGTAACTTGAGCACTCTTCTCTATGTTATCTGCAGATATTTCTAGAGCTTTCTTATCTGCTTGCAGAGTCTGGCATTCCGTTCTTGAAGTTTTGACTTCACTCATCATATCTTCATATTTTCTCTTTAGCTTTTGGCTCTCATCTCTTTCCTTCTTTAAGGTTTCCTTCAGTTGGGCCGCATTCTTCCGTGACTGCTCTAGATCAGTCATGAGCCTGTCCACATTGTCTTCAGTTGATAAGGTTAAAGCTACCCCAGCTCTTGCTATCAACCGTGGATCTTTATGCGTACCATGTACCAATGTCTTGTCTGTCACCATTTTTCCTGGTTGTCCCCCAGTATCTACCTTCTTCTAAGTTCTTTTAACGATTCTTTTCTTTTCTTTGTCATAAAAAATGGTATTAAAATCAGGAATCTCCTCCCCTTCGGTAGGCATAAAATGGATCAAATTTATTTTAGAAATTGAAGCCTTTCCTAATATGCTGCCAGAAGATAGAGCAGTTTCCAAGGGATCAGGATTGGATTGTCCTTGCTCTTAATCTATTTGGTCTTGTACTCCTTGTGTATCAACTTGCTCTATAGGCTGCTTCTCCTTTTGGGCTTCTGTTAGTCTGAAGCCCTCACTTTCTTCTTGGTCTTCTTTATTTCAGCCTTTTCTTTTCTTTTTCTTTCTTCTTGTTCCTTCCTACTTACTTCTTCAGCAGCTCGTTTCTTTTCTTCCTCTTCAATTCTTAACCAATTTTCTGCTTCCTGTGCTAATCTTCGAGCATATTCTTCTCTTTTCTTTGCCTCTTCTTCTTCTAACTTCTTAGCCTTTTCTGAAGTCTTGCCTTTTCCACCCATAGTTGTTATTTTTTGCTTGACTATTTTCTTGAGGGCGGTTATGTTCTTTGCATTTCAGAATGTCTCCTCATCTTTGTCCCAAAAGTCAATATATTCAAAATCGATTCCTGCTTCTTTGCAGTAGCTAGCTACTTTGTTATGGGAGTCATTTCTATGAAAATTAATTTTTCCAAAGCGAAAATATTCTAGCTCTTTAACAAATTCTGCTACCTGCTTTACCCTTGAAAAATTATAGCTTCCAAGTAAGAAAGGTACTGCAGGGTACGTTGCCTTCTTATGTTCAAACATAAAATTGCCTACTCCATCAATATACAGTTGTCTGACTTCCTCCTTGTGGAGTACATAATATGTAGCATATTTCGGGAGTAGAGAAGGAGCTATGGAGCCACCATACATCCTTACATATAATCCATCCTCGGTCAAATAATAATCCCCAAACTCTTGTATGACTTTAAATGCCTCTTCAGACATGCAATTACATTCAGTCAAGAAAATCAGGGTATATAAGGGCATAATGAAATGCTCACAAATTTCCCTATAATAACTGTGATACTTATGTGCCGACAACAATTTATAGGCTGCGTATACTAGGGTTCTGTCCTTCTCCCAGTTACATCGCAAAGCAGGAAAAGCTTGGGTGCACAATATGCAATCAATTAGGATAGAGCTCATATAAAATTCAGATTTCTTTTGCGATACCCCTCCTAAGGATGCTGATATACATGCAGAGAGGCTGTTGAACACTATATTTTCCCAGTTGAAGATGGTTCCTTGGGTAGCCACAAAAAAGATAACCGATATCCAACCTATCTTGAAGCTCTTCCCATGTGCTCTGCCAAAAATCCTGTTGAGCATCAATGCAATAAACCTGTAGGGAGCACAAAGAGTAGAGGTGTCATATTCTCCGGAAGGTCTAGTTTGGAACTTCTTTCCTGATATCATCATTCTCTTTATAGTTCATGTCAGGTCCATAGCTATCTCCTTCAACCAACTTTCTGTCAAATAGACCTATGGTGTGGGTAGATGATATGCCATGGAGACAGATGCAGGGCTATATGCAACATAGCCTTGCTTGGTAGTGTTCTCTAGAATCATTGTCGTCACATCTGCCCTGGGCATAATCCAGCCTATTACTTCTGAACAGGTAAATAATTCGGGCCTCGTAGCTACTTTCATCAAGGCTGACTTCTCAATGTTAGCATAGATCGTCAGTTCTTCAAACCCAACATCAGGTACATTCTAGTTTGAGATCATTCTATAGATTTCTCCCCACTTGTAGTCTGGTTCAACTCCAGTAGTGGCTTTGGTATCTTCGTAGATGAACTCTACTTTGGTGATTATTTCTACTTCAGGGTCTCCTTCAGCCATTAGAGCTTTATTCTTCTGTCTCTTTGATATGTTGCTGTTATAGAAATCAACTTGTCACAGTCAAAAAACATGTTTTAGGCTTACTGAGCTCTTAGCAAGTGCTTATAGCAACACACAAGAAAATATACCAATTTATTTACCTCATCGACATGCATGCTATTAAAATAAGTTAAACACAGTCTTTATGAATGAAATATTTAACCAGAAAAACCTTGCAAAATGCTTCCTAAATTTGCCTAAGCTCCACTATCTCAAAACCTTAATCGACCGAACAACCTTTGTCTCACACAGGTACTTATCAGACTGATTCTACCACTGGATCTCAACACAATTCTTAATCTCAAAATACTAAACCCTGCGTAGCAACTGTCTTCGAGAACAATACTAATCGACTGAAAAGAAAAACCCTCCTGAGTCCCATGGGAAAAATTCACTGCAAGAAAAATGTCTTACTAACCCTCGACCGATCACGAAAATACCAAGAAAAGGGTGGTGCAGACAGCGAAACTCCTGTTTGCACCATGCCATAAAAACTCCTGCCGGCGCAAATGGGTCCATAACTCTTCAACGATATACAAAATCAGACTCCCACAATAATGAGACCTCAAACAACTAAACCCCCTTCAATGTAAAACATCCACGAACTCACCGTAAGGAGGAAAAAATTTCTTAACCTTCTATGCGAAAAAAAAACCTAACCTCCAATGCACTCAACAGTTCAAAATCAACCAATACTACCCAAGGTGACAAGGCTATGGGTAAACCTACCTGTCAAGAGCGATGCGAGTGACCGAACGAGCTGAAAATCCACGGGTGCAGAGCAGAACAAACCAGGTTTTGACAACTATGTGCGCACGACTTCTCCGGGATACTTCCACGGTGCAAACAACAAATCCAAATGCTAAATGACAAGTCACATGTCCACACATATATACCCGTGACCGGGCGGGAAACTTCTCGGGGGACAAAATTAAATCAATCAGAAGAATAAACTGGAGGATCCCCATAATGGAGGCTGAAAACATAACTACAGACCCGACGATATGTTGAGTCAATCGGACGTTGGAACCACTAAGTTCTACCCTTGGAACCAAAAACTGATCCTCCTCTGCAACGTCGGCAATGTATAGTTCTACCATCGCGAGCTTTACTGTTGGAATGGGTATCGAAATTCGGCAACGCTAAGCTCTAAGGAGTTGGTGAAAGAACATGATGCTTTCGGAACGTCTCAGAACTAGCCTCCCACAATGTCGGGTGAGATAGACACTATGACTCTGGCTTACTCCAGTCAATCAACCGACAACGAATAAAACATTATCGGATATCCCAACCGCTAACCGCTAGAACTTCGGCAAATCGAACTCGAGAATAAAAAAGAACTAGCCCCAATGTATCGGCAAGGGATTCCAAAGGAACTCGACAGGTTTAACGATTTGGTTTCCGTAATGTCAAAAGGATAGTCCACTATGCTTCCGATATCGGAAGGATAGTCGACTAATCTTTCGATACAGAAAAATGAAACAGACCAAGTTTTTTAAAGAAAAATATGAACTTAGGGCAGCTTTGGTGAAAACAAAATACTCCCAGGCCACTTTTAATAAAAACAAATTAAAGGGGGGCCCTAAAATTGTAAATTTTGGGGCAAAAAGTTGCAGCTACAACAATTGGCGACTACCTGGTGAACACCGATCTCTAAACAATTTCCTTTTTGATCAACAGACTGCTCCGATGGTGCCACTTTACTAAATTTATTCAAGATATCTGAATTCCCAAATAAAAGATGTATGCACTTTAATCATTGCTTATAGTCCAAGTTAAGGAACATGGGAACCTAGATTTCAAAGTCTGGATAACTCTTTTGAGGCCAAGGGTATGAGTTTCATTTTACCTCTATCTCTGAGTAGTTTCCAACTTAGACACCACATGATCGTAACATATGGTAAAAAGATATATCTATTTGTTCCTCATTCCCATGCCATTTTGCACTTTTGGTGCTTTTGGACTTTTGTCCTCTTTTGAGTCCTCCTGCTTGCCTTCTTTCTGAATTTTAATTCAGGCTCCTCTATCCATAGTGTCCTTTTGTGTGAGAGATATATTTAAATTTCAGCTCACAGGCGGAGAAGAACTTTGGAAATTTTATACGTACTAATATGGTTCAGTACTTGCTTTGATACATATTGCTTTTCTAGGAGATTTTGACTCTTATTAGCCTTTTGGCTTTCAATTCATGGCATGGGATTATTTAAATATAATATACTGTTTACCTTGCTTCCTTTCCATGAGTTTTTTGCTGTTACCCCCTAGGACAGTTTTTTTTTAATGTGAGATGAATGGAGCCCCAAAATAGTATTCCCGACCTTTTTATCCTGAGTTATTTCACAAGGATTAAGCAGGACTTCAATATGTTCATAACCATTTAGGAAATCTGCTAAACTTGAAGAAGTTCTTTCAAATATTATATGAATCAATAGTAAGCAGTCTTGTAGTCAAATATTTTAGTTAACCCAGAATTCTGATGAAATCCATGCAACCAAAAGTTGTGTTGTTTTATTAATCATAAGCAAAAACAAGAATTACAGTCAATCCAACTCTAAGTAAATAAAGAGAGCAACTAAAAATACCCTAAAGTAAGCAACAAACCAAATGTTTATTTATGTACAAGAAAACCAAATCAAAATGATCAAGAAAAATAAGGCTTAAGAACTAAACCATTTACTGGTAAGTTCTCTTCCCACCCCTGTAAGTCTTGCAACTTGTAAGTCAAGGGGCCTAACTTTGCTGCAATTTGAAAAGGGACTACCCATAACTACTGAAATTTGGTGTTCTTTCCCTTTTCATCGTGCGGGTGATCCCACTTAAGAACCAGATCTCCTACTTCGAACTCTTTGTTCACAGCTTTGTGCTTGTCAAACCAACACTTCACTATTTCTTGTTGATGCTTAAACCTTTCCCTAGCTTTGGACCTAGACTCTTCTGACTTCAAAAGATTATAGATTCTAATTTGTATAATTTCATTATTGGTACCCCTAGATTCTTGAACTATTATGGAAGATGGAAATATAATATTAGGAGGAAGGACAACTTCTTTTCCATAAACAAGAGTGTATGGTGACACACCTAAGGAATTCTTGGGTGTGACTCTATCAGCCCAGAGAGCATTAGGTAACGCTAAATTCCAACTCCTTTGATTTTCTATTACGTTTTTCTTTAGAATTCTAATCAAATTTTTGTTTGTGGATTCCGCCAAACCATTCCCTTGTGGGTAATAATTTGCAGAATAATGCAACTTAATTCCTCTTTCATTAGCAAATGCAATTAATCTAATAGAAGAAAAGTAAGTAGCATTATCAAAAACTAGGGAAATTGGAACCCCAAACCTGGTCATAATGTGATTCCGTAAGAAAACCATAACTGCATCTTCCTTTACTTTTCGTAACGAAATAACCTCGACCCATCTGGTGAAGTAATCAATTGCTGTCAAAATATACTTGTGCTGGAAGGAGGAATTTGAGTTTATTTCTCCAATAATATAGATTCCCCATTGTTCAAATGGTTCTAATATAATTACTAGTTTTAACAATCCTGCTGCTTTAGCTTGTATTCCAACACATCTCTGACAAGCATCACATTTTCTAACATGAGCATGAGCATCCTTAAACAGTGTAGGCCAGTAATATCCAGCTCTGATAATCTTATGTGCTATTGTGTATCCGGAAAAATGACCTCCACCAGGCCCATCATGCAATTCTGCTACGACCTTCTTTGCATCTTCTTGTTATAAGCACCTGAGAAAAACTCCATCGTAGTTCTTTCTGAACAGTACTCCATCAATGATCTGATATAAACTTGATTTCAGACGTAATGCTCTTCTTTGCTCAGGACTCCAATGCGTCAGCAAATACCCTTCTTGGAGGTAATGGACTAGGTCCCGATACTAGGATTTTGGAGCTGTAAACAAAGTACATACATCCACCATATGTAGTTCAACTTCATTATCCCAACTGCTTTCTTCATTGTTTTGACCTTCAGTCATTAGTTTACACAATCCTTGTCCTTTAACTATGGATGCTGGTTTCAACTCAAGATCGTATTCTTGTAAAGCAGTCACCCAATTGCCTCTTCTTTCTCCTAATTCCTTTTGTACAAAAAGAGATCGTATAGATGGGTGTGGAACTATTAATTTGGTGTGATTCTTAAGTATATATGGCCTGAATTGTTTTACCGCTTTAAAAACTGCATAAGCTTGTTTGTCAACTGCTGGATAATTCAATTTAGCTCCCTGCAGACTAGTGCTCATAAATGATATGGGGTATTCATCTCCCCCATCTTCCTTCTGTGTAAGCACAACTTCTAACAAATCATCAGACACAAAAGTGTACAGAATAAAATCCTTTTCAAAATTTGGACTTTTGAGTGATGGTGCATGAGCAACAGATGTTTTTATCTTGCTGAATGCATTCTTCTCCAAATCAGTCCATTTGAATTGCACTCTCTGTTTAACCATTTGCTGCAAAGGTTTGACGATCTAAGCAAAGTCTAGTACAAACCTTTGCACAAAGTTGATTGCCCCCATAAACGATTGCATGCCCTTTTTATTATGGGGTAAAGGGATTTGTTCTATGGCTTTAATCCTCTCCGGGTCTATGGAGATCCCTTTCTTAGAAATAACATGACCCAGTACCTTTCCTTCTGTAACTGCAAACACGCATTTCTTGGGATTTAGTGAAATACCATACTTCCGGCAATGCTCGAAAATTTGTTTCAAATGAAATGCATGCTCCTCTCTCTTTTTCGAAAATATTGTGACATCGTTTAGATAAACCACAACACTACAACCAATCAGACCGTGGAAAGCTATATCCATGGCCCTCTGGAAAGTATCTCTAGCATTAATAAGTCCAAACGGCATCCTCCTATACGCAAAAGTTCCCCACTTGGTTTTGAAAGTGGTTCTAAGCCGGTCTTCCTCAGCTACTAATACTTGATTATAACCGGAGAACCCATCTAATAACAAAAATAATTCAGAACCTGAAACCATCTGTAGTATTTGCTCCATGGGTGGGACCGGATAATTATATTTATCTGATGCATGATTAAGATTTCTGAAATCTACACAAAGCCTGCTTTCTCTGGACTTTTTCTGTACTGGAACCAAATTAGAAACCCATTCTGAATGTTTGACTTTAAATATGATTTTAGCATCCAGCAACTTTTTTACCTCACTTTGAATTAAAGGTTCTAGTTTAGGATGCATCTTCCTCAAAGGCTGTTGGTAAGGCTTGATTCCACCTTTGATTGGGATAACATGTTGTATGATATATGTGTCATAAGTTTTAAGATCTTCATAGGTCCAAGCAAACACATCCTTGTACTACTTGAATAGACTGATGAACTTACTCCTTACTCCAAGCAGGTTGTGGAGGTGGCTGGTTTGCATTTACATTAGCCATGATTCTGAGTGGAGTATGTGGTTGGGACTAAATAGGGGTCTGGAAAGGTGAATAGTAAGGTGAATCTGGATCCAATTGATCTAAAGGTTGGTCAAATTCTTGTAAGGCTGCTTCTACCAGTTCTTCAAGATCTTCTACCAACATTGAGTCTTCTAATTGAGGGCGATCTTTCTTCTGGTACTCTCTTCTAGGTAGGACATAGATAATAGGTAATCCTCCAATTTTTTTTGCATATGCCCTGGCAATTCTTCTTAAATCATCAACCACTTCATTATTGACGGGATACAGATACCCCTTATCTTTATCTTCAAGAGTGGGTTTGTGAAGCAAACTATTTTCAGAACTATCACCGATGGAGTAATTTCGAGGAAGCGGGCTTCCTCGACCAGCCATGCACTGGTGGCCCTCCTTCTAGTGCCAAAAAATGTTGAAGCCTGGAAAATCCCAGGTAACAACAGTAGGGATTCTCCCCAATAAATGTTCCCAATTAGCTCGTTATTGTTTGGGATGGGGAATCCGTTTGGTTTACGGTCCGACTACCGTAGGTCAAGTAACAATTAAAGTGTTTTACCGGTTACGGCCCGGTCCACCGTGTATATTTTTAGTTTTTTGATGTTTTAGGTATGATGTGCAAGTGCCTAACTAAATGCAGACGATAGAGATAACGAGGAGGGTCACAATGTGATGCGCAGGTTCTTACCTCTCGTCTTACCTCTCTCGCTTCTAAATCACAAACAACAAGAAACTAACTAAGACTCACTAACCTATCCCTAGGGAGAAAATTATCATCAATGATGAGTAATGTATCGTATTGTATGCATAAAGAAAATCATAGATAGCTGTTAATGTTTCTAAACACATGAATATCAATAGAAAGATCAACAACCAGATAGCTCATTTTCAATTAAAACATTCATTACTCAATGTGGAAATTTCAAAAAATAAACAAGAGCACATTCATAACATGAAAGAATTCAACAGGTTAGAACGATCTCACAGTTTATGGAAACAAGCTGAAAAAGAAATAGTTCATATCCAACTAGCCCATAGCAAACATTTGAAAATCCACAAAACTTTCTCCAGCAGAAACATATAACTCTTTATTGTAAAATGAATTAGTTCTTCTTACAATACTTTCTCAAGATAGTATGGAAAAAAGGTCCTCTCTATCTAAAACTCTCCTATATTTATATAAAAAACAAAACTCTTGGGATGCTCCTCATTGTCTCTTGAGCTTCCCCAATCTTTCTTTTTCCAAAATTTTGTCATGTAGCTTGTTTAATACAATATATTACATTTTAAATCAATATTTCCAAAACATTTTATGAGGAAGGGCCAGCTTGCTCACTGATGAACTTCTTCCATGCATGAGTGTCTGCTGCTATGCCTTCAAATTCGGAAGGCTCAAGAAATTGAATGTTAATTTCGTATTTGGCAGCCTGGGTCTTTACCCCCTCTATCCTAGTAGGACTAAGGCGCAGCTGGTCTTCTAATAAATGTATGCTCACGACTGCATGTGCTACTGCATTTTTCAATATTCATTCATCTAGGTCCTTGACTCGCTGGATATCTTGCTCATCTTCTTGGTACCCGTCCTATAAATGTTTTAGAAACAATTCATGCTCAGGTAGCACATCTAATCTCTTTTCTGCAGGGGTCTAACATTGATTGTATGTGTAGAGCACTCTCCTGCAAAATTCAGCACATGCTGTCTTTGTCTTTTTCATTGTTTTCTTGAACTCCTCTGCTACATTAATTGCAAATTTCAGTAATTCATATTCCTGCTTTAAAGTTTGCTGATCTTTTACGGCTAGCTTTGCAGGAGATTCCTTACTGGTCTCTACCCAGACCATTCTTTCTTTTAGAATCTCCAATATATCTTGAGACCTATCCAGGAAATATGAAGTGGTATCTACAATTTCTTCTAGCCTGGTGTCTATCTGCAAAATTTTGCACCTTTCATCTTCTATCCGTATTTGTATTGGATGGATCCTTTTTCTTTGAGTCAGAACATGCTCTTTCAAAGGTTGGATGCCATTTTTCTGCTCCATAGCATCCTTAAGTGATGCGGTCAATGAATTTTTCTGCTCTTCTAAGGCTGCTACTTGCATCTGATACCATTTCTCCTTTTCCTCTGCAGTAGCCTTCTCCATTTCCAGCTGAGTAACCCTGCTCTCCAACTTGTTCTTCTCTTCACTTAAATTTCCAGATGATAACTGAAGATTATCCTTTTCAGTCTTTAACATCTGATTCTCCAACTGTAGCTTTTGTAATTCAGCTAAGGTAACTTGATCACTCTTCTCTGTGTTCTCTACAGATATTGCTAGAGCATTCTTATCTGCTTGCAAATTCTGGCATTCTGTTCTTGAAGTTTTGACTTCGCCCATCATATCTTCATATTTTATCTTTAGCTTTTGACTCTCATCTCTTTCCTTCTTTAAGGTTTCCTTCGGTTGGACCGCATTCTTCTGTGACTGCTCTAGATCAGTCATGAGCCTGTCCACATTGTCTTCAGTTGATAAGGTTAAAGCTACCCCAGCTCTTGCTATCAACCATGGATCTTTATGCGTACCATGTACCAATGTCTTGTCTGTCACCATTTTTCCTGGTTGTTCCCCAGTATCTACCTTCTTCTTAGTTCTTTTAACGATTCTTTTCTTTTCTTTTTTCATAAAAAATGGTATTAAAATTAGGAATATCCTCCCCTTTGGTAGGCATGAAAGGGATCAAATTTATTTTAGAAATTGAATCCTTTCCTAATATGCTGCCAGAAGATACAATAGTTTCCAAGGAATCAGGATTGGATTGTCCTTTCTCTTGATCTATTTGGTCTTGTACTCCTTGTGCATCAAATTTATCTGTAGGATGCTTCTCCTTTTGGGCTTCTATTAGTCTGAAGCCCTCACTTTCTTCTTGTTTCTTCTTTATTTCAGCCTTTTCTTTTCTTTTTCTTTCTTCTTCTTCCTTCCTAGCTGCTTCTTCAACAACTCGTTTCTTTTCTTCCTCTTCAATTCTTAACCAATTTTCTGCTTCCTATGCTAATCTTCAAGCATATTCTTCCCTTTTCTTTGCCTCTTCTTCTTCTAACTTCTTATCCTTTTCTGAAGTCTTTCCTTTTCCACCCATAGTTGTTATTTTTTGCTTGAATCTTTTCTTGAGGGCGGTTATGTTCTTTGCATTTCGGAATGTCTCCTCATCTTTGTCCCAAAAGTCAGTATATTCAAAATGGATTTTTGCTTCTTTGCAGGAGTCAACTACTTTGTTATGGGAGTCATTTCTATGAAAATTCATTTCTCCAAAGTGAAAATATTCTATCTCTTTAACAAATTCTGCTCCCTGCTTTACCCTTGAAAACTTATAGCTTCCAAGTAAGAAAGGTAGTGCAGGGTATGTTGCCTTCTTATGTTCAAATAGAAAATTGCCTACTCCATCATTATACATCTGTATGACTACCTCCTTATGGAGTACATAATATGTAGCATATTTCGAGTGTAGAGAAGGAGCTCTGGAGCCACCGTACATCCTTACATATAATCCATCCTTCGTCAAATAATAATCCCCAAACTCTTGTATGACTTTAAATTCCTCTTCAGACATGCAATTACATCCAGTCAAGAAAAATAGGGTATATAAGGGCATAATGAAATGCTCACAAATTTTCCTATAATAACTGTGATACTTATGTGCCCACAACAATTTATAGGCTGCGTATACTGGGGTTCTGTCCTTCTCCCAGTTACATCTCAAAGTAGGAAAATCCTGGGTGCACAATATGCAATCAATTAGGATAGAGCTCATATAAAATTCAGATTTCTTTTGCGATGCCCCTCCTAAGGCTGCTGATATACATGCAAAGAGGCTGTTCGAAACTATATTTTCCCAGTTGAATATGGTTCCTTGGGTAGCCACGAAAAAAATAATCGGTATCCAACCTATCTTGAAGCTCTTCCCATGTGCTCTGCCAAAAATCCTGTTGAGCATCAATGCAATAAACATGTAGGGAGCACAGAGAGTAGATGTGTCATATTCTCCGAAAGGTCTAGTTCAGAAATTCTTTCCTTGTATCATCATTCTCTTTACAGTTTTTGTCAGGTCAATAGCTATCTCCTTCAACCAACTTTCTGTCAAATAGACCTGTGGTGTGGGTAGATTTTATGCCATGGAGACATATGCAGAGCTATATGCAGCAAGGCCTTTCTTGGTAGTGTTCTCTAGAATCATTGTTGTCACATCTGCCCTGGGCATAATCTAGCCTATTACTTATGAACAGGTAAATAATTCAGGCCTCGTAGCTACTTTCATCAAGGCTGACTTCTCAATGTTAGCATAGATCATCAGTTCTTCAAACCCAGCATCAGGTACATTCTGGTTTGAGATCATTCTATAGATTTCTCCCCACTTGTAGTCTTGTTCAACTCCAGTAGTGGCTTTGGTATCTTCGTAGATGAACTCTACTTTGGTGGTTATTTCTACTTTAGGCTCTCCTTCAGCCATCGGAGCTTTCTTCTTCTGTCTCTTTGACATGTTGTTGTTATAGCAATCAACTTGTCATAGTTAAAAAACATGTTTTAGGGTAACTGAGCTCTTAGCAAGTGCTTATAGCAACACACAAGAAAATATACCAATTTATTTACCTCCTCAACATGCATGCTGTTAAAATAAGTTAAACACAGTCTCTATGAATGAAATATTTAACCAGAAAAACCTTGCAAACTGCTTCCTAAATTATCCTAAGCTCCACTATCTCAAAACCTTAATCGACCGAACAACCTCCGTCTCACACAGGTACTTATCAGACTGATTCTACCGCTGGATCTCAACACAATTCTCAATCTCAAAATACTAAACCCTGTGTAGCAACTGTCTTCGAGAACAATCCTAATCGATTGAACAGAAAAACCCTCCTAAGTCCCACGGGAAAAGTCGCTGCAAGAAAAATGACTTACTAACCCCCGACTGATCATGAAAAGACCAAGAAAAGGGTGGTGCAAACATGGAAACGCCTATCTACAACGTGCCCTAACAACTCGCGCTAGCGCAAACGTGTCCATAACGCTTCAACGACATACAGAATCAGACTCCCATAATAATGAGACCTCAAACAGCTAAACCCCCTTCAATGTAAAACATCCATGAACTCATCGTAAGGAGGCAAAAATCTTAACCTTCTATGCGAAAACAAAAACCTAACCTCTGAAACCTAACCTCCAATGCACTCAAAAATTCAAAATAAACCAATACTACCCAAGGTGACAAGGCTATGGGTAAACCTACCTGTCAAGAGCGATGCGAGTGACCGGACGAGCTGAAAATCCACGGGTGCAGAGCAGAATGAACCAGGTTTTGACAGCTATGTGCGCATGACTTCTTTGGGTTGCTTCCACGGTGCAAACGACAAATCCAAATTCTAAATGACAAGTCACATGTCCACACATATATAACCATGACCGAGCAGGAAACTTATCGTCGGACAAAATTAAATCAATCAGAAGAATAAACTGGAGGATCGTCGCAATGGCGGGCGCGAACAGAACTGCGAACCCAACGATATGTTGAGTTAATCGGACATTGGAACCATTAAGTTCTACCCTTGGAACCAAAAACTGATCCTCCTCCGCAACGTCGGCGATGTACAGTTCTACCATTGCGGGCTTGACTGTTGGAACGGATATCGGAATTCGGTAACGCCAAGCTCTAAGGAGTCAATGAAAGAACATGATGCTTTCAGAACGTCTCATAACTAGCCTCCCGCAACACTGGGAGAGATAGACACTATGGCTTCGGCTTACTCCAGTCAATCAACCGACAACAAATAAAACATTATCAGATATCGGAACCGCTAACCGCTAGAACTTCGGCAAATCGAACCTGAGAATAAAAAAGAACTAGCCTTGATGTATCGACGAGGGAGTCCAAAGGCACTCGGCAGGTTTGACGGTTTGGTTTCCGCAATGTCGGAAGGATAGTCCACTATGCTTCCGATATCGGAAGGATAGTCGACTAATCTTTCGATACAGAAAAGTGAAACAGACCAAGTTTTTTAAAGAAAAATCTGAACTCAGGGCATCTTTGGCGAAAACAAAATACTCCTAGGCCAGTTTTAATAAAAACAAATAAAAGGGGGGCCCTAAAATTGAAAATTTTTGGGCAAAAAGTTGCAGGTGCAACAGGTTCTTGGTCAGTCTTGGAACATATAACACATCAACAAAACTGAGGGGTTTTCCAGACTCCCTCTCAAATGAAATAGTGCCAACTCCCTATGCTAGATACTGCGCATCATCACCCAGCTCAACGTGGATCCCTGTTCCACCCTCCTGCAAGTCTTTGAAGAATCTCTTCTGTCCAGTCATGTGACTAGATGCTCCACTGTCAATGTACCATATGCCGCTCCCTGTGGTTCTTGCCATGCAAGCTATCAAACAGAACTCCTCATCGAAGTTCCTGCTGAACTCATCCACCTCTACAGATCCAGCCATCTGAGTGTTACTCTTCTTCTTCCTGTCTGGGCACTGGGAGGAAAAGTGTCCCTGCTTGTGGCAGATAAAACACTTGACCTTTGACATGTCAAGGTTCTTCTTACCATACTTCTTCCTCTTTACCTTCCCCTTGCTCTTCGTTGTCAGGGCTAGAGCCTCCTCATCCATAATATGTGGGGCACTGCTAGATGAGCCTGATCCTTGACCCATGTGGGTCTCCTCCTGCATAAAGTCATCCCATAGTCTATGCCAATCAGGGATCTTCTCCCTAGCCACAACACCTTTGACAAAGGTGTCCCATATCTTATTGAAGCCACTGAGGGCTATTCGAACTAGCTCCTCATCCATTGTATTAGAGCCAAAAGCTCCAAGCTTGTCCCTGATCTGTGTGAGCCTCGTGAGATAAGGTACCACTCCTTCTCCCTTGGCCATTTGGTGCTGTGAATCCTCTCTTGCAACACCATCTTCTGATTCTCGTTCTTGCTTTGGTATAGACTCTCCAAAGCCGTCCACATCTCTGCTGCAATCTTCTTACCAGAAAGGTGAGGGACTATATGGTCCTTCACTCCATACATGATAATCAACATGGCTCTGGAATCAATCTTCTTCCAAGATGCTAAATCTGTCGGAATTGTGGGTACAACCTTCGTGGAGTCAATGTGCTCCTCTACATCATTGACGTCCAGGATCCTTGTGATCCTTTCTTTCTGTGTAGGAAAGTTCTGAGCACCCTGGAGTCTATCCTCAACTCTCAACTGCATGACCATAACAAAGTGTACCTGTCAAACCCTAGATCTGGAAGTCTAGGTTTGTGTCTTCCTATAGATCTGCCCCTGATCTATTACTACTGCTGCAAATCTCTCAGGTTTATCTCACCAGAGCTCTGATACCATGTAAAATTTCCCTTAATATTCAACTAGGGATAAACAGTGCATGCAAAATATCAACTGATAACCACACATGAATATCTTTTACAGTATGCAGCGGAATATAAAACCGAGAAATAAATCACAACATCACATCACGATATTGACACTATTATTTTGGGTATGGAAACCCCCGAAAAAACCCAAGATGGGAAAATCGGTGCAACAGTCAGATACAGATTTTATTATGAGAAAATATGGAACTTTTACAATCACTGCAAATTCATCCAAACCTGGCAAATGCAGTACCTCGCAGAATCACTGGGCAAATCCTAGCTAAACCTCAACACCCTCTTGTGTGAGTGTACAACCTAGCTGTATGAAGCTCAATGATCCTACTGCTTGCTCCTTTGTCTTCTCAGCTAAATCCTATGTCTGACTTTCTCTCCTTGTCTGTATCCTGTCTCTGTTGGAATACAAGTGTGTGTTCTCTCCACCAATTGATCTCTGTTTTATAACTTTAGTTAAAGCGAAAACCCTAATTTCACTTTCACTTTAACTAGTGGTTCACTAAAGTTAATTTAGATCACTTTAATTTATTTTCCAAAGTAAACTTAGGAAAAGTAAATTAAATACAATTGGTTTCCTATTTTAACTCTTCTGCATGCAGGAAGACCTTCCCTGTTGCTACTAGTTTAACACAAAGTGTAGGAGTCGATGGGATATTTTTCCAGTCACTCGAAGAGTTGGATGAGGGACCTAGGGAGGAGGAAGGAGGGGCACCTACAAGCATTTTGACAATAACAAAATAGTTAGAGTAGTCAGTTGAAAGGAGAAATATGTTAATGGCTTTAGTAATTTGCATTATGAGAGGGAAAGTCAAGGAATAGGAGGATCAATCACATAGCATGTAGCGAGAAATCATATATATGAGAAGAAAATTGGTCCCAAGGATTTGCAGTGTAAACCTGACAACCCAAATCTGAATGTGTTCGAGCAAGATAAGACTGCAAGTGGAAAAAGAAGAAACAACAATGGAACTATGTCACCCTCATGTGCAATAGTTGGAAGAAAGAACACAAAGATAAACCATCCCAGTAGTGAGTCTTGGAAATCAAGTTTTCTAGAATTAAGTTTTTTGGGAGCACTTTTGTTCGAATTTGTACAATCCATAAGGAAAATTATTTGCAAATTTTGTATCAGAGGATGGATGTTATGGAAACATCTTTTTCATAATAGAAACTCACCCTTCTCTACTTCTGGTTAAATTAATAATGTTTGTCATATAACTAATATACATGACAACAAATTGATGATGTTGGTGGTGGTGGTTAACCTCCACTGAGACCAACTTTGTTCTATTAGGCATTAAGAGAAAATAAAATAATTATTTGGATTGCTATAAAATAAAAAAATTCATATGATAAAAAAGCTTAGCCTAGAAGCTTTCCTAGGTTACCACAATTTTGACATTTTAGAAGGTTAGGGAGGTTTGTATTGTAGAAAATATTATGAAACTGCGATCTAATGTGGGTGTATGCATGACACTATAAGAGATGGTGACGTTCATCCTCAACGCTCATAGTTTCACAAAGATGGTAAAATATTTCCACCCATGGTGTTTATAGGAAATATCCAACATCTTGTTTCACTATGAAGCTTATGGGAGTTCGTCCTTATCTTGGCTATATTAATGTTCTTCTTTGAACTAGTTAAAAAAATGGATACTTTTGATCTTCTAGATTAGGGTTAATGTCCTCTTTATATTATCATAATTTTCTTTTAGTCTCTAATTCTTTCTTGCCCCACATTTTCTCGTTAAACAAAAACATGTGAATATTTTTAATGTTATTGATATTTTGCAAAGTGTCATTTTTCGTGAATCCCCCAATGGTTCCCAAGACATGATATCTTTATACCATCCTTTCTTGAGTTGTAGGTGGTATTTACTAGATTTTAAAGAAAACATAGGAAGTCTATGGTATCCCATGTTATTTATCTTGTACTGTACATCACATACCCAGTCATAGTGATGCTCTCATGGGGGGAAGACCCACTTCTACTAGGAGGATAGGAGATGGTATATTGCTTTTAATTTTGAGGTTACACATTATAAAATGCTTATGGATTTGTTCAATATTTCTCCAAGATTGTCTAGAGAAGTTGAAACTCCAAACTTCACAATACAAGATAACGTTGGTGACTAGAGTTTCGAAAAGAAACATCTTTTATCCCATATCATGAGGTTTGTTGATTTATAATTGTTTTCAAGACCAGAATAAGTTTTCCACCCTCCATTAATCCTTTTCCCAATACAATTGTTCTAGTTGATCCTCTGATGAATGTTAATTCCAATTAATTTGCAAGAAGACACTTCCTCCAAATTACTATGTGATATACAAAATTAAACCATAACAATAATATATAACATTAAAAAGTTGAAATAATTCAATATATAGCATTACTAATGTTATTTAATATGTGATACTTTTTAAATAAATAAAGTATGTAAAATACCCCACACATATATCAATAATTTTTTATATTTCAATTCTTCAACTAAACATATACAATTTAAATTTAGCTAAAATATTCATAAACTATGATTAAAATACAATAAATATTAATTATATAAATTATCTAAACATATATATAAAAAATATAAAAAATATAAATCATATTATATATTTCAATACTTCAACTAAACATATAAGATTTATCTAAAATATTGATAAATTATGATTAAAATACAATAAATATTAATCATATAAATTATGATTATGTGCTATATAATATAGCTTGTTTTCTAAAATCATATTCATCAAACCAAAAGCTATAAGCTTGTTGAATGGAAATCTAATCGAAGCTATCACATTTTAAAAAGAAAAAGAAAAACCTTCGGATTAACAAAGTGGAGAGAATTTTCAAAATTTAATATGGTAACTATTAATATAATAATTTTAATGATAGAAATCTTTTGAAATAGAAATGATGTGTACCCTCTTAAGCTATTTTGAACAGAAAACTATCGTCTGGTCAATGAGAATCTAATCGAATCTATCACATTTAAAAAAAACCTTGGAATTAACAAAGTGGAGATAACAAATAAAATCATTTTTTTTCAAACATTACGTAATATGTCAATTATTATATCTATGACATATTTGAACCATTTTGCATCTAGCAATTAATACGTGTATGACATATTTGAACCATTTTGCACCTATCAGCTTGGTTGTACCTATTTGTTTTTTTGTGTTTGTATGGTTTTATAAAGTTTGGTTTTGATAAAATTACTTTGTAGTTTGGAGCAGGGTTTCACTCCACTCATGTTTCCCTTATCACGTCAGTTGCAATGCAATGTTGTGTACCTTAGGATTGATTTGTAATGTATGGGATGCTTCATGGCCTTTTTTCAAGCACATAATTGCCAGGCATCGATGTTATGAATTCGACATTTCCAGGTTTTATCTCTATTCAATGGTTAGTATTTTACTTCTTATGGCAGGATATATAGCGATCGGTTGGTCGCCAAATTCCATTGACCAACCGATCAATGGAATTTTGAAAATAATGTTATCTAAAGTTTTTTAAATTTTGTATATTAAAATTATTATTTTTTAAATTAAAATTACTTTGAAAATTTTAGTAAATTAAATTATCTATTTTGTGATTGGTGCAATACAATGATTTGACTATTTTCCCCTGCTGTGCAAAATAATTATCAATTTTTAAAAATAATAAAAAACAAAAAAAAATTGAAAAATACACAAACATGCCATCTGTTGTGCAATTAATTCCGATTTGAAAACTGTGAAATGTACATTGGGTGATATGACCAATTTAAAAAATAATAAAAAATGAAAAAACATAAACATGCCATCTGTTGTGCAATTATACGTAGCCGCCGATACCGCTGCTCTGCTTCCTCACGGCCAATGCCAGGCATTCCACGTTATCAATGCAATACTTTATCAATGCAATACTAATATTCTATCTACAATAAGTAGTTTATGTAGTAACCCTCGTGGCTCCTCATCGAAAATTCCTGCCATTTGGCCTGAGTTCCTTTTATCCATATGGCTTGGTTTGATGCTTGCATGTGTGTGAAGCTTGATAACGTGTTGCTATGTGCAGGTAGCAAGTGGAGCAGGAAACGTTTGAGCTGGAGCAGGCGTATGGAGCCAAGGAGCTGAGCGCTGATCTCATGAAACCATACCTCAGAAACCTGGCCTCAACGGAGAATCGGAACTGACAGATTTTTGTACCCTCCTTCATTCTTCGCTTCCATTCAAAATCAGCTAGATGTCAAAAAGTTCTTGCAGCGGCCTGCCGCAGATTCATCCCCACATTGTCAGTGTGTCTGTTTCCCGCACTGCAGGTGTCTTGGACGAACGGAATTGCTCTGTTGTTGATTGCATCCCTTCCAGGAGTGTTACGCATTTGACTTCTCTCATTGATTTGTCCGGTTCGCTGGCTTGCAGTGCTAATTATGTACGGGGCGGCCGGCTGTTAGCTAAAGCTATTTCCGTTGCCCTTCAAGTTCTGACTTCCCTGCTGCACGAGCCATCGACAGTTGCAGCCTCGGTGGTTCATGTTTCTACGACATCTCGTTCCTTCTTTCCCTCGCTAGGAAATGCAGATTCACTGTTACCAGATGGAGGATTCAGTCATTGCACTGTTGCGTCCCCTGTCGTAGAATGCAGAATGCCTGTAGAATCCAGATTAGAACGCGACAGTGGGCAGAATGGTGGTAACGACGGCACATAGGTGCGGCTAAGTAATGATAGAAGACATCATATTAGTATTGCCCGAAGGCTTACTGAAGTGTTGCAGGGCACATGAGATGGAGATCTATTGCTTCAACAAACTGAAAGGGAGAACGGAATGTTGCAGTGGCTTCAAGCTTTAGATTTACAAGTAATGGGGGCATGCCGTGCAGATGAGAGGCTGAGGCCTATGTTACAACTTAATGTTTCCTGCGCTGGCGCTGATGACCGTCTTCTAGCTCAACTTAGTCAGGTAAGAGCGATTCCCCCTTATCCCAACCTAGATTGACAGTAGTAGAAATGGTAATAATAGCCTGTCACCGTCAGGCCAATATTTTCCATAATTTCCAAGTATGAATTGATTAAATTCAAGTTCACCATGGAGAGCGCTCAAAGCTACCTCACTGACTCAGAAATGACCTACAATTTGCCTATGCAGTTTCCCCCCGTCAAATAGATAAAATTAAAACAGTAGACTCTAAATATTGGCAAAACAATGTCTAGGTTATAACTTGAATTTTGTATACCATCAAAATACAAAATATGAAAATGGACAATATAAATTTAGATGCAGGTTTGCAATTTTATATAAAGTGGTCAAGACGCTACAGAATGAGTGAAAGTCGATGTCTTACCTGTAACGCCATGTATATATGCAGTTCGCAATTGCTAGAAGCAGATAAGCGATAGCTAGCGAGCACTCCACAGGTAGCAGCGGGCTGGAACTCAGGATGCAAACCTCATGAATGCAGCCACTTCATTTGGATTTCTTCCCCTCCATGTGTTAAATTGCTCCAAAATTGTCGACTATTTTTGGGTTGAAACATGCTTCACTCCCACTAAATTCCTGGCAGAATTTTGGCTATAAGAAACCATCTTTGAAATGAATGCGTAGCTGCACGCCAGGATTTTTCATCATAGGCAACCGAGAAACATAAAGGAAGGCTGTTGTCCTTGCTGCCACTCTATGACCTCTTAATTTTTATGAAAACCTCAATCTCTTCAAGCCCTCAAAGCTTCTTTGTGGGTTTGGCCTACTGAATTTTGAGTCCTTCATTGTAAAATTTCAATGCATTCTCATGTTGAAAGGCTCCAAAATCCAGCTCAAAAACCTTCCCATGGATGCACATAGCGAGTGCCATTTTCAATATTTCAATGGATTCTTCATGCTGCCTAAGCCTGCACTTGCAGCTAGGAGATGAAGGAATGAGATATCACAAGGGAAACTTAAAATAATTCCAAACCTACGACCAAATGAAAAATTTAACCTCTATCTTGAACGTTGGTTAATTCTGCACAGCTTCAATCATTATGCTGAGTAAGCCTGTATTGATTAAGGCATCTTCTCCAAAGAGAGGAGGATATATGACTGTAAATGAGAGTACTCTACCAGCAGAGCTCGACGAGGTCCATCTCCTAGTTCTCTACCGACGTGGTCCATCTCCCAGTTCACAGAGGACGTTGTCCATGTGGTTTTGCATGGATTCAACGTGGCTTTGGTCAATTGCATGTTTCGACACGTAATTCGTTTTCTTTGTTTTTTATTTTTTCAAAAAGATTGGGTTTAATTAAACGCCTTTTGCTATTTCAATAAGTAAGTTTGTCTGATTGATCGATCTAGGGATAAAATGTTTGATAGTCTATAGACATTGCTAGCTGACTAGATGCAATTCCCCTTACAAATTCCCCATGTATTATCCCTTTAAATAAATTCCTCCAACCTGGATCTGTTGGTTCAAAAATTATATCGCTTGTAAGTAGTTAGGTTTTTTGTTTTTAATATTTTTAATAAATAATTTGTATTATTTTATATATATAAATTTTTAATTTTAAAGTTTGAATGAACATATATATAGAACTAAGTAGTTGGTGCTGATTATTATCAGAAGCTAAATTTTTATTTTCATATTGATTATTTTTTATAATTATGTTGATGTTCTTATGTGTCTTAATAAATTTATTGAGACATTATATATATATAAAATTAATTTTATACTTTATTAATGGTTATTAATAACATTTTATTTAAATATATAAGCTAATGTTTCTCCATATTAACACAAATAAATAAAAAATTATATTATTGCTTTCTATCATTCAACTCC
>LPNX010585913.1:849742-881913 GCA_001517045.1 Pseudotsuga menziesii
GCATAGATTTAGAGTTAGAGGGTAGAGAAAGCTATAAAGCATTGACTTCTCCCACAATCATAAGTATGGGTAGGCTCCCCCCCATACAAGTAGTAGTTATAACTCTAGTTTTTGAATGAAATCATCCCACTATATAAGTTATGAAGCCTTTAAAGGAATTGTAGTATCCTATTGCTATATATTTTCAATCTCTTCTTAGGAGGCAGGTACTAAGCAACTTTGTTGCTTATTCCACTTGTCATTATTAGTTCTATTCCATGCTCTTAATTATAATTTAAGCCTGTATTTCGTTTAATGCAAATCGCTATTGTCAATGGAGCTAACTTTGGCTACGTTGATGGCTTTTAGGAGGTGAACAAGCCCATGATCAAGATCCACAAACTGGGTATGTTTAATAAATTTAATCTATTACTATAAATTAAACAATATTTATTTTAACTTTGCTGGGTATTAACCATCTTTTACTTGCTTATGCAAATACTTCAAACTTTGTTGGGCATTAACCCTCTTTTACTTGCTTATGCAGATACTTTAAACTTATCTAGGTGAATCCAAATACAATGTGACTTGGACATTCTTACAGGTATGAGCATTGCATTGTTTAGTGCCTTCTATAAAGTTTGGGAAGAATCCATTCTATTTCTTGGATCTGGTATTATGTTCATACATGGGTTTGATACAAAGCTTCCTTATGGAATTTCAGAGTATAACCCTCGATGTGATTTGTACCATCCTTTTTCTTTTGTTTAACACTCTTGCATCTTCATCTCCACCTGGGTTTGACATATCTTTTGAGGTGATTGCATGCCTATTTATTAAGTATATAAATTCTGTGTTTGAGTACTTGAATTCGAGACTTTTGAATTCAATACTGTAATAGAATGGAATTATTCAATATCCATATATTCTTGATCTTTGTATTCACATATATAATGTCAATATGATTATAATGTAAATTTTGCAATTGTTGATTTATTTTATTTTGCAATAGTAATCAATTTCATTTTCATCCCATAGCACTCGCAGAGGAATCCATTATTACCCCGTCCTTACACTTGTGCAAAAGGGGAAATGTATACATGTTGTAGCCGAATATATATAATTATATATTATTTTGTTTGAATGTTAAATATTAGGTATCCTCTTTGGTTACCCTCTCACAGTAGAGATGCATTAATTTGGTAACTAACTGTAACGTCCCCGACCCTCCGACCAGCGAAGAGGACGCTACTAAATACCAACATCCGGGCAACTAGCCCCATGAACATGTACATACACATAAAATCTGAAGTAAATGCTTAAAAACATAAAACATACTAAGATGCATCATCATACATATATTCAGCAGAAGTAAAACAACATTCATTCATATACATGTTCATCATAATTCATTAACAATAAACATAACTACAGAAGTAAAATAGACAAGAGTACTTATGTTATAAGGAACTTGTCCCGCAACAAGCTACGTCACTGCAATGTTCCACCCAACCATAGGCTCGCGTGCTCTTTAATCTCTCAGCAACGCTGCCACCCCCGAGCCGGGAATGATTCCCCAAGGAATAAGGAACTAATAGGCTTACACATAGCCAAGGGTAACAAAACGTTCGAGGATACCCAGTTCAGCCAAGCCAACACAGTTGGGTTTATCAGGCGAACATCAGATCAGCCAAGCCAACACAGTTGGGTTTATCAGGCCATCCAGGAGCTGGGAAAGGCTAAATTCTAAGCTGGTGAGCTCATTGAAGGGCTAAGGAGACCTACACCAGAACCAGCCTGACGTCTAGGACACCCACACACACCCAACACAAGGAAATTAGTCCTTTCTTTACAACACAGTCCCTCACTAGCTCTGTATGTGTGGTTCCCAAACACACCGGGTTTGTCAAGCAAATCAAGCCCTCATCACCACTCCAATGTAGTCCGAAGACCAACCACTGCATGCATGCAGCAAAACCAACAATTACAGCTTTGACATGGGGAAAACAAAACCTGAATCGTTCTTGGCCCTATCGTGGCCAAACGATTCAACAATGGTAACCTACAACCGATACCACTTTGAAAAGAGAAAGCACAGTCAACAAGACGTGGATGAGACCACAGCCAGCAATCAGTGAGGAAAATCACAGCAAACGATCCACAGATGAAAGACGGGACAACACATAGTCCAATATGGAAAAGGAACACCGATGCTCTGCACAGGCCGAAGGAAGAACATACCCACATAACAACAATCAATGATGAAGTATCTAGACAACTACACAGTCCGAACAGGAACACCAACCGGAAAGAGGGAGCAACCTCTCTGCGTGAATGGAAGGGAAAACCGCATACTCAGACCAACAACCCGCGAGAGAGAGGAGTGCTAACCCCACACCTAGAATCATGAGTCCTTTTTATCTCCCCCTGCGTGAGGAAAATGAACAACAAAAAATGATGGATAGTTTTCCCAAACGGTGCGTGAAGGGAAGAAGACTGGAGAGAGTGGGAGAGTGGCAACGTTTTCTGTTGGTTTCCTTTCCCCCACGTGAATGGAACGACCCAACTGGAGGAGGGTGCGTGTGGACAGGCCTGCCAACCACCACTACTCAACAAATAATTTCCCTCAACTAACAGTATTTTAGCAGCTGACACATGGATTTTCCCCATGGGTTCCAGGTTCAACAATCCCCACCCCTATCCCTAGGAAATCATGCCCTTTTCAATTTAGTTGCATTGACATAGCTGGTCGGGGTTATTTAATTAAAATGCATAGTTACATGATGCCACAATTTAATATGTGTTGTATATCCCGATATACTATCGGCAATAATTCCAATCCGAACCGTAACACAACCAAATCGATGGTGGGGCCTTTGCCTTTAGCTTCGCACCATGATTATTTACAATATATATTTATATCATGTAATTTTAATGCATTGATATCAAAACTAGGGTGTTACATTCCCCTCGCCGTTCAATAGCACTATCCTCAGTGCTTTACAAAATTGAACAAAATGCTACATTGGTATAGCCTCAATGTTCCACAGAATTCAACAAAAATGGATGTGCCAATCGCATGGCATCCTCCAGCTTCCACGTAGCCTCTTTAGGTCCGTAGTGCTCCCATTGCACCTTTACCTGCCTTATGGCTCGGTTCCAGAGCATTGTGACCTTCCTGTCGAGGATGCGCATTGGCTCGATTTGGAACTCTCCCTCGGGTTCCACATGAATCACATCCCAATTTATCACATGGTTAGGATCATGTACATATCTCTTAAGCAAAGAAACATGAAAAACATTATGAGCTCTAGTATTAGCAGGCAATGCAAGTCTATATGCAACTGGCCCTATTCTTTCAAGCACTTTAAATGGCCCACAATATCTTGGTGACAGCTTGGCACAACTTCCAAGCTTCAAGGAACTCTTCTTTGCCCTCACTCCGAGGTATACATGATCCCCAACACTGAACTCCCTTTTCACCCTATGATTATCTGCATAGCGTTTCTGTCTGTCCTATGCTGCTTTTATATTTTGCCTGATCTTTACAACCTCTTGCTCCATTTCCTTAAGCAATTCTGGTCTAAGCACAACTCTGTTCATGGGATTGTCCCAAGTCACTGGTGTCCTGCACCTTCTTCCATACAAATCTTCATACGGACTCATCCCCAAGGATGCCTGCTGTTCATTGTTATAAGCAAACTCTACCAAGTGTAAGTAATCTTCCCACTTGGTTGGTTTGTCCATCACGTACATGCGAAGCATGTCTTCAAGCACCTAATTAACTCTCTCTGTCTGCCTATTTGTCTGAGGATGGTATGCAGTGATGAAGTTTAGCTTAGTACCCAATTCTGCAAACAACTCCTTCCAAAAAATGGAAGTGAACTTGACATCTTGGTCAAAGACTATTGCTTTCGGAAATCCATGCAATTTGAAAATCTCCTTCATGAAGATATTTGCAATGTCATTAGTCTTATGCGTATACTTCACCGGTATAAAATGTGTTGCCTTTGTCAACTTGTCTACCACAACCATGATGGAATCATGTTGTCTCCAAGTCATCGGCAATCCTGTAATAAAATCCATGGAAATAACTTCCCATTTCCATTCCGGAACTGGCAAAGGCTGCAACAAGCCTGCTGGATGTTGATTTTCAACTTTTACCTATTGACATTTCATGCACCTTGAAATGTATTCAGCCATGTCCTTTTTCATTCCTGGCCAAAAGTACTGCTTTGTGGATGTAGCAATTGTCTTCTGGTATCCTGGGTGACCAGAATACGGAGCTTGATGGATTTCATCCATAACAACTCTCCTCAAATCTACTACATTTGGAATATAAATTATACCTTTATAAGTAAGAATCCCATCTTCTTCCAATTTATATCCCTCATACCTCTTCTCAAGACTTTGCTGTTGCAATTTGTCTTTTACCTACTCATACAATTCATCTCCAGCAACATGATTAGCAATCTGCTGCCTCAAATCTGGTTGGCAAATACTAAGGGATGCCACATGCATTTCCTGCACCATCCCGCTGAGCGCATCAGCTACCTTATTCTCTTTTCCCTTTATGTGCTTGATTTCAAAATCAAAATCACATAAAAATTCCAGCCATCTCGCTTGCCTAGCATTCAGAGTAGGCTAATCAAATAGATACTTCAAACCACAATGGTCTATTTTGAGTTCAAATATTCTACCCATCAAGTAATGCCTCCACATCTTGAGAGCATGCACTATGGCTGCAAGCTCTAGATCACGAATGGCATAGTTCTTCTCATGCTCCTTCAGCTTTCTCGACTCATAACATATCACGTGGTTGTCCTGCATAAGGACTCCTCCAAGCCCTTGTCCGCATGCATCGGTACACACCACAAAAATCTTCCTCTGGATCTGCAACTTTCAATACTGGTGCACTGGTGAGAAGATTCTTCAACTGCTGGAAGCTTTCTTCACACCTCGATGTCCATTCAAAATTTATCCCATTCTTTTGCAAAGAAGTGATGGCATGTGCAACCTTGGAAAATCCCTCAATGAATCTCCTGTAGTATCCCACAAGTCCCATAAAAGATCTTACATCTGTCACATTTATGGGAGTAGGCCAATTCATAATGGCTTCAATCTTCTCAGGGTCCACAGATATACCCTCTTCTGAGATAATGTGACCCAAATATTGAATTCTATCTCTGTAGAAGTCACACTTGCTCAGTTTTGCATACAGCTGATGCTCTTGGAGCAATTGCAATGTCAATCTCAAATGCTCTTCATGCTCCACCTCATTCTTAGCATAAACAAGAATATCATCAAGGAAAACAAGAACAAACTTGTCCAAATACCTGCTGAAGACACTGTTCATAAGGCACATAAATGTAGCTGGTGCATTTGTGAGACCAAATGGTACCACTACAAACTCATAATGCCCATACCTTGTCCTGAAGGTGGTCTTATGAATGTCTTCATCCTTGATTCTCACCTGATGGTAACCAGATCTCAAGTCAATCTTGGAAAATACCTTTGCTCCTCTCATTTGATCAAAGAGGTCATCAATCCTAGGCAAAGGATATTTATTCTTCACAGTAACCTTGTTCAACTGTCTGTAATCAATACATAACCTGAGTGTACCATCTTTCTTCTTTACAAACAGAACCGGTGCTCCCCAAGGAGACACACTTGGCCGGATATACTTCTTTTCCAACAACTCTTGCAGTTGCACCTTCAACTCTAGCATCTCTAGTGTACTCATTCTATAGGGTGTCTTGGACACTAGTGCTGCTCCCGGCACAAGTTCAATGGTGAAATCAATGTCCCTCTTTGGAGGAAGCCCTGGAATCTCATCAGGAAACACATCCTTGAATTCCTGTAACACCTGATAGTCTTCCAGCCTAGGAGTTTCATCTCTCGTTGTCTCCAAAATATGAGCTGCATACAACTGGCAACCCTTCCTACAGAAATTTTTCAATTGCATTCCTGAAACTTGCCTTACTGAAATTACCTTTGGGATACCTTTCACAACTATTGGGTTCCCTTCTTCATCCGTGCATTCGAAAGTCTTGTTGTAACAGTCAAGCTTCACTCTGTGAGCCTCTAACCAATCCATTCCAATGAGAACATCATAGGAACCAAGCGGCAGAACATTCAGATCTACACAAGTGATCAAACCATTCATGACCAATGGAAATTTCTCTACCACTTCACTGACCTTTCTCTTAGTCCCAGTGGCTAACTGAACTAACCAAGATTTTCTATGCTTACCTTCTTAAAAGCAAAAATATCCACTACTCTAGGAGTGATGTAACTGTGAGTAGAACCAGGGTCAATCAAAATAGAAATAGATTGTTCAACAATATTTCCTGCAACTTCAACCACAATTGACTGGTGATCTTCATGGTGGTCCTCTAGTGCTGCATAAATTCTAGGGACTACCCTTGCTACTTGACCCACTATTTCTGCTTCTTGAATGTTATAAGCTGGCCTTACACTTCCATTCTCGAGTGGAAAATATCTGCACAAGTGGGGTCCTTCACATTTCCAACATTTGAGTGGACCTTTACTCTGTTGTGGCTCTTTAGGCTTTCCACCTGTCACTCCAACTAGATTACTCGTAGCTTGGGATGGCTGCTTCTGCTGATTCCTGAATCTTTGAAGGTTTGAAACCTTTCTTTCTTTGTTCAAACACCTCATTCTTCTTGTCCTTCCATGCCTTATGGTAGTCGGGTTTACTTTTTCTTTGCTCATAGCAATACTTAGCCTTCCGTATGGCTTCTTCAAGAGTTGTAGGTTCATAAAAATCAATTCCATCTTTGTAAGACTGAGGCAATCCACTCAAAAACCGCTAGACCTTCACTTTTTCATCTCTGATGTATCGGACATACCTCAACAATTCCAAGAACTTATTTGCATATTCATCCATGGTCTGCTGTCCCAATCTCAACTCATGGAACTCCTTAATCTTGTCATCATAATACCTGTCATAGAGGTATTTCTGCCTGAAATACTTCTTGAACTATTTCCACTTCAATCTCCTTTCATTGATCCTCTTTACTTGCTTGAAGTGTTCCCACCAAATGGATGCTCTTCCATTCAGGTTGAATATGGCAATTCTTGCCTTCATGTTTCCTGAATAATCCAACACTTGAAAGTACTTCTTTATCCCAAGAAACCAAGCTTCATCCTCTTGTCCAGTCTTTATCTCACCATCAAATGTAGGAGGTTTAGCTTTCTTAAATTCATCCTGAGAGCGATCCCTATGGTGTCTTCTTGTTTTCCTTTTATGAGAAGATGAACTTGTATCCCCGCTGGATTCTTCAAAGTCAGATGATCCACTAGAATTCCTTCTCCTTCTCCTAGTACTGCTCTTAATACCTTATGGTCTTGTTGTACCCCGTCCAGAATCTATCTTCCTTTGCAAGTCTATCAAACTCTACAACATGGAAGCATTCAACTGATGCTGCTCTTCTTGGGATTTAATCAAGCTTCTCATGGTGGCTGCAACATCTGATGGTGTCTCTTGGAATATCCTTCCATTAGACTCTATTTCATCATTCCCATTACGGACATTTTTTCCCATGGCATCTCCCGCATGCTTGTAAGAATCTCGAGAATCATATCCATCATGGGTTCTCATAATTGAACCACCACTTACTCACCAACTGCAATTTCTGAAATACTACCCTTGAAGGTAACTATGATTCTGCAAACATGTTAGATAAAAAAACTGTTAGATGCACACATATTGATATAAATCATAACTACTTACCTTCTCCTGGAGAAAATCATAAAATAACATTTTTGCTTAAACACACAAAAGTTCCTTTCTTGTTCAGCCCTGTAGTTTACTGACAGTCTCCTGAAAAATCCACTGAAAACAGTTGAAAACAGCTTGAAAAATCCACTTTGAAACACCCAAATTTCCTTGTAGAGGATCGGGTCTCATCCCAACTAACGTTCCGACGTTTCAGTGGCCAGAACCACTAATTTTCTTCGCTGCTTGTCGGCGATCTGTTCATCTATCTTTCTCTGACGTATCGGACCTGTAGTGGTCTACGCTTCCAAATTTCATCGGCGATGCCAAAGGATGCCCATTGGCGGTCAAACAACTAACGTTTTTCGCCGTTTCAAACCTTCAGCCATCTAAGCTTCCGAACTACATCGGCGATGCCAATATATCAGTGATCGGATCCTCTAAGCACTACCGCATCGGCGAGGAAACCAACTCCATAAGCTACATCGGCAGTCAGGTGCACTGTGCATCGGTGGGCTAGTTCTCTAGGCTTCCGCAACAGCGGCTAACTAACCTTCTGGAGTTTCCGCGGGCCACAGTCCTATCGGGGGTCGGAGAAATTAGCATCTGCAGCGTCGGACGGTTTAACCACTATGGATCCGCTGTGTCGACGACTTCAACCAGTAAGGTTTTCCGATAGTGGCATATCAAAAATAGGAAACGCTAATTGTTACGACATCGGGCGGTTAGTTCCGTGGGCAACCGCAACAGTGGCCTACCAACTGTTAATATTTTTCGATCGGAGGTCTCATCGACTAAAATTTTCCAATCGGTGGTCGAAGCGATTAGAAGCTACAACATCGACGGTCGGAGCAACTGTCTGTCGGAGGGATAGTCCACTAAACGACCACAACAGCAGACACTTGCACAACTAAACTTTCCTGATGATGTCCATCGACGGTCTCATCAACTAACTTCCGCCGATCAAATTGACTAATTTTCGCCGCCAGGTCTGCATCTGAGGTCCATCTATCTAAGTTTTTCAATGTGCTGAAGGCCAAACACTTAGAGGATTTTCCGAAACCGAAGCTGTTTGTCCCTTGTCGGGTGACCTTCAGACTAGATCTTTTGCTGCATCGAAAGAACTTCTCACTAAGTTTTTCGATGAGCCGACAATTTTGGCACTTAGAAAAAAAAAATTTGTGAAAGTTTTTGTTATAAATGTTTGATCTCTGCTGGGCAAAAGGAAACCTGCCTCTACTAGCTGATATTTCATGGCCCATTCAGGCCCATGCTGCAACCAGTGCTTTGTCACTGCATCTTCGTGGCCCATTCAGGCCCATGCTGCAACCTGTAGCTCTGATACCACACTGTAATGTCCCCGACCCTCCGACCGACGAAGAGGACGCTACTAAATACCAACATTTGGGAAAATAGCCCCATGAACATGTACATGCATATAAAATCTGAAGTAAATGCTTAAAAACATAAAACATACTAAGATGCATCATCATACATATATTTAGCGGAAGCAAAACAACATTCGTTCATATACATGTTCATCACAATTCATTAACAGTAAACATAACTGCAGAAGTAAAATAGACAAGAGTACTTATCTTATAAGGAACTCGTTCAACAACCAGCTACGTCGCTGCAATGTTCCACCCAACCATAGGCTCGCGTGCTCTTTGATCTCTCAGCAACGTTGCCACCCCCGAGCCGGGCATGATTCCCCAAGGAATAAGGAACTAGCAGGCTTACACATAGCCAAGGGTAACAAAACGTTTAAGGATACCTAGTTCATCCAAGCCAACACATTTGGGTTTATCAGGCGAACATCAGATCAGCCAAGCCAACACAGTTGGGTTTATCAGGTCATCTAGGAGCTGGGAAAGGCTAAACGCTAAGCCAGTGAGCTCATTGAAGGGCTAAGAAGACCTACACCAGAACCATCCTGACTTCTAGGACACCCACACACACCCAACACAAGGAAATCAGTCCTTTCTCTGCAACACAGTTCCTTAGGCCCTAACCTCCCTTCTAGTGCTATTCAGGGGTTGTGGAGAAGAAAGCCAACCCACTAGCTCTGTCTGTGTGGTTCCCAAACACACTAGGTTTGTCAAGCAAATCAGACCCTCATCACCACTCCAATGCAGTCTGAAGACCAACCACTCCATGCATGTAGCAAAACTAGCAATTACAACTTTGACAGGGGAAAACAAAACTTGAATCGTTCTTGGCCCTATCGTGGCCAAACGATTCAAAAACGGTAACCTACAACCGATACCACTTTGAAAAGGGAAATCACAGTCAACAAGACGTGGATGAGACCATAGCCAGCGATCAGTGAGGAAAATCACAGCACACGATCCACAGATGAAGGACGAGACAACACACAGTCCAATAAGGAAAAGGAACATTGATGCTCTGCATAGGCCGGAGGAAGAACATACACACAAAACAACAATCAATGATGAAGTATCTAGACAACTACACAGTCCGAACAGGAACGCCAACCAGAAAGAGGGAGCAGCCTCTCTGCATGAATGGAAGGGAAAACCGCATACTCAGACTAACAACCCGCGAGAGAGAGGAGCGCTAACCCCACACATAGAATCATGAGTCATTTTTATCTCCCCCTGCGTGAGGAAAATGAACAGCCAAAAACAATGGATAGTTTTCCCAAACGGTGCGTGAAGGGGAGTAGACTGGAGAGAGTGGGAGAGTGGCAGCGTTTTCTGTTGGTTTCCTTTCCCCCACGTGAATGGAACGACCCAGCTGGAGGAGGGTGCGTGTGACAAGCCTGCCACCCACCACTACTCAGCAAATAACTGCCCTCAACTAAGAGTAGTTTAGTGGCTGACACATGGCTTTTCCCCATGGGTTCCAGGTTCAACAATCCCCACCCCTATCCTTAGGAAATCATGCCCTTTTCAATTTAGTTGCATTGACATAGCTGGCTGGGGTTATTTAATTAAAATGCATAGTTACATGATGCCACAATTTAATATGTGTCGTATATCCCGATATACTATCGGCAATAATTCCAATCCGAAACATAACACAACCAAATTGATGGTGGGGCCTTTGCCTTTAGCTCCGCACCATGATTATTTACAATATATATATATATATCATGTATATTTAATGCATCGGGGTCAAAACTGGGGTGTTACACTAACACAATTTTTGCTATTGAATGTCTTACTGTAATTTGTCTTTTAATAAGAACCAATATAGATCCATCTTAAACTAGATCTATAAGCACTGAGAGGAATCCAATTTTTCTTGAGGTGTAATTTCTTTTTTATCTTCAATTTTTACATATTAATATAAAAATTTACACCTCAAGATATTTGATCCCTCTCGGTTCTTGATATATCTAGGTTTAAAATCAAATCAATATATCTTAATTTTTTTGTTTAAACATACACCATTTTTTTTAATAGGAACGTCATGCCATACAACGTTACGCATTACAACATCTCCCTTATACTATGTTGTAATTACCTCATTACTCTCGATGCAACAAGAAGGTACAATTCCTTTTGGATACAAAATTGTAGATACATAATAAATAAAACTATTTTTTCAGCATTCTCTTTGAATATAAAACTCTAATGATATAATAAATAAAAGTTTTTTTTTCATATTTGAATTTTTATATCTGATTAGACATAATGCTTTCTTGCCATTCTTTGTTAATATCATGTACTATACCACATATAACTTTAACTAATATAATGATATTATGTTTATTTTTAATGATGAAATCTTTTAAAATAGAAATGATGGCTACCCTCTCAAGCTTTTTAATAGCATTATCTACTATGTTTTAATAGAAATGATGGCTACCTCTCAACATAATTGTGTGACAAAATTATGAACCTTCATGGTTCCATATGCCTCCGAATTAGCGAGCAATAAGTGGATTATAGTTCTATATAATTATTATAACATTTAAACATGAAAAGTGTATATATATATAATTTTATTATTTAATTTTTTCGATATATATTGGTGGTGGTGGAAAGACAAGTGAATTTATCCATAGTGACCTTTAAGGATCAGTGAAACTTTGATGAGCCATAAAAGTACAAAAAATTGTTATTTTAGTATTTATTATAGGTTTCAGTATTATTATAATTTTAAGTATATGCATAGTAAAGATTTATGTATTAATATTTATTAATACGAGTGATCAAATTAGATAAATGGAATTAAGAAAGAAGGTATAAAAGACGGAAATAAGGTGTTTAAAGCCTTTTTAAAGAGATGTAAGTATATATATTTTGGTTAATACGAAGTTAAATAAAGGCAAAGATAAGAGAGAAAGATTTGTGATTGAGTTAAGATTTAGGGGATAAATGGAAATAGTGATATTTTTAAAATTTGAGGTTGAAAAAATGAGCAATAAAATAAAATGAATATGTACAATATTCAAGCTTGTGTAGAGGAACTTAGGTACAAAACGTTCCTTTAAAAGTTAAAATGTTCTATGTGCATTTAGACCCAAATCTAGGGGTATGCAACAACTTTTTCCAAAACCAAGCAAGCTCTCTGATGAAAAGGGAAACACACCTTAGTCTCCATGATGAATTTATAATCTCAAAGTGCAAAGACCTCAAAATAAGCAATAATACGTGCAATAAATCTCATTATAGTGTGAACAAGAGAAAATGAAGTGTTCTTCTCATTTAGGTCTTTGTTACATAACTTACATATATGATAAGCATTGATATATACCACAAATCACATAATAGGTTGAACAACAAAAAAATGAAATGTTCTTCCCATTTAGGCCTTTGTAACATAGCTTACATATATTGATAAGAAATAACATGTATCACAAATCTCATAATAGGTCGAACAAATGAAAATTTAGCATTCTTCTTGTTTAGGTCTTTGTTACATAACTTACATATATTATAAGCAATTACATGTACCAAAAATATCATAGTATGTCGAATAAGAGAAAATGAAATGTTATGCCAGGCTCTAAATTACCTATCCCAATATCTATTAACTCATTTCTGCATCCATAACTAATATTTTCTTCTCTTGCTCTTAAGATATTTCTTTATCGTTTCAACTTCTCTAATCAAGTGGTCTTATTATGGTTAGGACCAAGCCTACAATGAAAACAAAACCTAGTGACGGTGTAGGAAATTCTAATGGATTTATAATGGTATATCATAGGCCTAATTTCTACTCCCTATCATTGACAATTACCTTTCACAAAATCCTAACTAGCTTTGAGGCAACATATTGGTGATAAAGAATCATAGTTGAAAAAATGTTGTCATTTGGGTCTACTCCTCATAAGGTAAGTACTAGAATACTGGATCTATCATGTACGAAATGTCTCGGTCTTATAGTTGAGGAGAAGCCTACTAAGCTAAAGATAGGAATTGAAAAGCCAAGGGGATAACCTCACATAATAAACACAAAAGAGAAAATAGACAAGGGCCCATAGGTTGTCATATCTTATACTTTCCATTTAGTTATTTTTTACATAACTTACATATATGATAAGCAATAACATGTAACACAAATTTCATAATAGGTCGAACAAAAGAAAATAAAGTATTTTTCCCATTTAGGTCTCTATCACATAACTTACATACATGATACACAATAACATGCACCACACATTTCATAATAAGTCGAACAAGAGAAAATTAAGTGTTCTTCTCATTTAGGTATTGGTTACATAACTTACATATATGATAAACAATAACTTGAATAAAAAATCTCATAATAGGTCAAACAAGCGAAAATGAAGTTTATTTTGTTGTAGGTTCCATGTTATATAACTTAGATATACATTGATCACAAGGTAAATTTCTCTCCATCCTTTTCAAGTGAGAGTAAACCCAAACGTGTCTAAGATGAATTTGAAAGCAATGAGAGAGTCGACGCCACTAAATTCCAACTATATTCTAGATATGGCCCACTAAGATAATCCAAAATCGCACCATGGGTATCTTTTCTTAAATACTACAGGATCAACAGGATCAAGAATAGAGGTGTTGGAGGTGGGTGTGATAACTATGGCTATGTTGATGGCTTTTAGGAGGTGAACAAGCCCATGACCAAGATCCCCAAACTGGATATGATTAATACATTTAATCCATTACTATAAATTGAACAATATTTATTTTAACTTTGCTGGGTATTAACCCTCTTTTTCTTGCTTATGCAAACATTTCAAACTTTGTTGGGTATTAACCATCTTTTACTTGCTTATGCAGATAATTCAAACTTATTTGGGTGAATCCAAATACAATGCGACTTGGACATTCTTACAGGTATGAGCATTGCATTGTTTAGTGCTTTTTGTAAAGTTTGGGAAGAATCCATTCTATTTCTTCGATCTGGTATTATGTTCATACATGGGTTTGATACAAGGATTCCTTATGGAATTTCAAATTATAATCCTCAATGTGATTTGTACCATCCTTTTTCTTTTGTTTAACACTCTTGCATCTTCATCTCCCCCTAGGTTCAACATCTCTTTTGAGGTGATTGCATGTCTATTTATTAAGTATGGAAATTCTGTGTTTGGGTACTTGAACTCGAGACTTTTGAATTCAATACCGTAATAGAATGGAATTATTCAATATCCATATATTCTTGAACTTTGTATTCACTTATATAATGTCGATATGATTATAATATAAATTTTGTAACTGTTAATTTATTTTATTTTGCAATAGCAATCAGTTTCATTTTCATCCCATAGCACTCGCAGAGGAATCCATTATTACCTCATCCTTACACTTGTGCAAAAGAAGAAATGTATACAAATTATATATTATTTTGTTTGAATGTTAAATATTAGGGTATCCTCTTTGGTTACCCTCTCGCAGTAGAGATGCATTAATTTGGTAACTAACACAATTCTTGTTATTGAATGTCTTACTGCAATTTGTCTTTTAATATGAACCATTATAGATCCATCTTAAACTCGATATATAAGCACCAAGAGAAATCCGATTTTCTTGAGCTGTTATATATATTTTTTTATCTTAAATTTTTACACATCTTGATCCCTCTCGATTCTTGATATATCTAGGTTTAAGATTAAACCAATATAATTTTTTTGTTTGTTTAAGCATACATCATTTGCATTTTTATTTTTTTATAGAAACGTCATGTTACACAACGTTACACATTACAACATCTCCCCTATACTAGGTTGTAATTATCTCATTACTCTCGATGAAATAAGAAAATACAATTCCTTTTGAATAAAAAATTATAAATACATAATAAATAACACTCTTTTTTCACTATTTTGTTTTACAAAACTTTAATTATATAATAAATAATTATTTTTTTTCATATTTAAATTTTTATATCTAATTTAACACAATGCTTTCTTGCTATTATTTACCAATTTCATGTACTATACCACATGTAACTTTTACTAATATAATAGTATTATTTTTAATGATGAAATCTTTTGAAATAGAAATGATGGCTACCTTCTCAAGCTTTTTAATAGAATTATTTACTTAATAGAAATGATGGCTACCTCTCAACATAATTGCGTAAGAACCTTCATGGTTCCATATGCCTCTTAACTAGCGAGCAATAAGTGGATTATAGTTCTATATAATTATTATAACATTTAAACATGAAAAGTGTATATATATATAATTTTATTATTTAATTTTTTCGATATATATTGGTGGTGGTGGAAAGACAAGTGAATTTATCCATAGTGACCTTTAAGGATCAGTGAAACTTTGATGAGCCATAAAAGTACAAAAAATTGTTATTTTAGTATTTATTATAAGTTTAACTATTATTATAATTTTAAATATATAAATAGTAAAGATTTATATATTAATATTTATTAATACGAGTGATTAAATTAGATAAATAGAATTTAGGAAAGAAGGTACAAAAGACGAAAATAAGGTGTTTAAAACCATTTTAAAGAGTAAATATGCATATTTTGGTTAATAAGAAGTTAAATAAAGATAAAGATAAAAGAGAAAGATTTGTGATTGAATTAAGGTTTAGGGGATAAATGGAAATAGTGATATTTCTTAAAATTTGAGGTTGAGAAAAAATGAGTAATAAAACAAAATGAATATGTACAATATCCAAGCTCATTTAGAGAAACTTACATACAAAACGTTCCTTTAAAAGTTAAAATGTTCTATGTGCATTTGCACCCACATCTAGTGGTATGCAACAACTTTTTTCCAAAACTAAGCAAGCTCTATGATGAAAAGGGAAACACACCTTAGTCTCCATGATGAATTTATAATCTCAAAGTGCAAAGACCTCAAAATAGGCAATAATGCACACAATAAATCTCATCATAGTGTGAATAAGAGAAAATGAAGTGTTCTTCTCATTTAGGTCTTTGTTACATAACTTACATAAATGACAAGCATTGATATGTACCACAAATCTCGTACTAGGTTGAACAACAAAAAATGAAGTGTTATTCCCATTTAGGCCTTTGTTACATAGCTTACATATATTGATAAGCATAAGCAATAGCATGTATCACAAATCTCATAATAGGTCGAACAAATGAAAATCTACATTCTTCCTATTTAGGTCTTTGTTACATAACTTACATATATTATAAGTAATAACATGTACCAAAAATCTCATAGTATGTCGAATAAGTGAAAATGAAATGTTATGCCAGGCTCTGAATTTCCTATCCCTGTAGAAATAATAGATCAATGCTATGAGAAATGATGCTAAGAATAAGCACAAGAAATAGATCTTGCTACTAAGAATTCTCACAAGCATACATAGGAAAACTAGAGAGAAGAAAAGAGACTGAATCACTTGAATGAAGAGATGAATATAGGTGTGTATCCTTCCATTGAATAATGATGAATAATATTGTACATAAATAGTACATCCCTCATAGGAAAAATGAGTTGTATGGAGACAACTCATAAAGCTCAAAAATGTTGAATTACCAAAATATAGCAAACCCCCATAGGTGGCTAAAGCACTTCCCAAATCTATCAAGGACCTCATGAATTGGAAAAAGCATGAGTGAGTTGTCAAGGAGATGGAAAACAAATTCTAATCCTAGAAAATGGAGAGAAAGTCATGAAGGATGGGTTGGAAACAAAGGGACCCAGTTTCCTAGTTGACTAGCTTTACCTTATACACAGAAAAGCAGGATAAAGCATAATAAAACATAATCTGCTGTAAAGTGTTGTATACTAATTTTGGATGGTCAAAAGGTGGTCAAGATCAACCCAGAATAAGAAATAAAGCATTCCTAGGATATAGATGACATGTATTGACTTTAAGGTGCAAGTGGATGCCAACTAATTTAGCTAGTGGGTGAATAATTAATCAAATAATGATTAATTATTTTATCTTAAGTTATGAGTGGGTTTAATATATTCCAACACCCTTGTATAAGTCTGACTTTATGATAGTATGCCAAAAATATGGATGCATATAGGGCCCAACAGCAAGGCTATGGTCACCCTTTAACAATTATTACATCCAAAAAAGTGAGGAAAGAGGCAAAACCACATGGGTAAAATCCTCCCTAAAGAAAGGACAAGGCACAAAATTTGAAATAATATGTCTTCAACATATCTTTATCTTCACTTGAATGAGCTGAATAAACTGCTTCTAGATGGAAGACTTGTTGAAGAAATCATGAACTCCATGATCATGCGCTAGAGTGTAGAACCTGCAAGAAGGAAGAGGAGAGAATCTTTGTAACTCATCAACTGATGAAGTAGGAGCATTATCTAAATGCTTCTTTTTGATGTCAAACTCTGATCTGCAAACATAATCTGAAATGGAAAAGAGATCTGTGCATACTCCTTCCCAAAGAGTACAAAAATTAAGACAATTTATTTCACACTCAAATCCCTGAATAGCTGCAAAATTTTGATGTGAATCACATGTCAATCTTCCAATCTGATGTAGCACCTTTCTAGATCTGATATGAGGCTGATCAAACTCTGATATATTAGAAACATTAGCATATGGAACAACAAATACAAATGCTTCAGTGGCTCCATGAGGATATAGGGCTAGAGTAGGAAAATTATGAGTAACTGGGGAAAACTGATAGGTGTAAAAATATGAATGATGGATGGAAATGAGATCTGAACTATAAGTGTTTATAACAGTTCCAAACATGTTTAATATCAATCCAAATATGACTAAGGTCATGTATAACCAACCATTGAAAGATAGACAAGACTTCAAACCATGTAAGATAAGTAACACTACATAAGAGACCAATGATGAATCAACTAGTGAACTTGGTATTTGTATAGTCTTGGGATTATTCAGAGGTATGGTAGATGGTATGGATGGTGGTATGATATGTCTATCAAACTACAAATATGCTTCTAAATCAGAACCCAAAGGATCACATATAAGCATATCAGTAGACTCATGGGAATACACTGGTAATGAATCCTCTGTATGAAAGGAGGAAAGAATGAGATGTTCACAATCTTCTAGGAGGTTCTAAGTATTGAGGCCAAGAACAAAGGAGGAGATGCTGAAGCACATGAGATCAAGTATGGTAAGTGGTATGACACAAATAAGGCTTGATTTGGATAAGCAAATATCCTGGAAATCACTGGGTTGCGCACCATCAATGAGAGAGGTATGCACAAAGTGTGAAGAGTCGGGCACATAGATCTCATAATCTAAGATAGGATATTTAGAGAACAATGAATGGGTGATATTATCATCATCAATATCAATAGAAGCTCCATATGTTACTTATTTTTCATCAATAGTATCACAAGAATAAAAATCACCTTCAAGAGACACAAAAAAAGATGGCTCTTCAATATTTTCTTCTTCATTGAAGGAGGAAGTATTCGAATCAAGGAGAATAGAAGCGACATGAACTGTATGAGAAAATTATTCATCATGAACAACTTCATCAGAGAATGTAGAGGCCAAGAAATCTTGAGAGAGAGAACAAGAGGAGATGTTGGGTTCGCTCCATACTTCATCTTCTATTTCCTGCAAACCAAAAGATTTGTCCAAATTCTTCCAAAGCTCAAATGGATACTCAATAGAATCTATGAGATGATGTGTATTTGGAGACAATCCCAAAAACATAATTCCATAAGATCTATCACAATTATTTATCCAATCAATCTTCTCTTCATAAGACTCAGGTTCTCTCAATGCACAAATGGAGACATCAAAGAGACATTGCCTCTTCAAGTATGCGCTCATCTTTGGCTTCCAATCAGCATAGTTGAAAGGAGATAGTAGAGGAAATTTTGAATCCATATAGAAGTTGTTGATATTCTCTAGGAGATACTCTCTGCAACCTGCAAAATAAAACTAGGAGAAAATATTGTAAGCTGGAAAAGCTCTTCTTCAGAGAGAGATAGGAGACTGGATGCGCTCCTCAACTCTATAGAACTTGATCAACCTTGCTGCTCTGATACCATGTAGAAATAATCTGATACCATGTAGAGATTGAAAGGTTGTGCTCCCTATATCTCTGATACCATGCAGAAATAATATATCAATGCTATTAGCAATGATGCTAAGAAGAAGCACAGGAAATAGATCTTGCTACTAAGAATTCTCACAAGCATACATATGAAAACTAGAGAGAGGAAAAGAGACTGAATCACATGAATGAAGAGATGAATATTGGTGTGTATCCTTCCATTGAATAATGATGAATAATAGTGTACATAAATAGTACATCCCTCATAGGAAAAATGAGTTGTATGGAGACAACTCATAAAGCTCAAAAAGGTTGACTTACCAAAATATAGAAAACCCCCATAGGTGGCTAAAGCACTTCCCAAATCTGTCAAGGACCTCACGAATTGGAAAAATAATGAGTGAGTTGTCAATGAGATGGAAAAATCATTATAATCCTAGAAAATTGAGAGAAAGTCATGAAGGATGGGTTGGCAACAAAGGGACCCAGTTTCGTAGTTGACTAGATTTACCTTATCCACATAAAAGCAGGATAAAGCAGAATCTATTGTAAAGTGTTGTATGCTAATCCTGGATGGTCAAAAGGTGTTCAAGATCAACTCAGAATCAGAAATAAAGAATTCATGGGATATAGATGGCATGTATTGACTTTAAGGTGCACGTGGATGCCAACTAATTGAGCTAGTGGGTGAATAATTAATCAAATAATGATTAATTATTTTATCCTAAGTTATGAGTGGGTTTAATATATTCCAACAATCCCAATATCTATTAACTCATTTCTCCATCCATAACTAATATTTTCTTCTCTTGCTCTTAAGATATTTCTTTATCGTTTCAACTTCTCTAATCAAGCGACCTTATTATGGTTTGAACCAAGCCTACAATGAAAAAAAACTCTAGTGATGATGTAGGACATTCTAATGGATTTATAATGGTATATCATAGGCCTAATTTCTACTCCCTATCATTGAAAATTATCTTTCACAAAATCCTAACTAGATTCGAGGCAACATATTGGAGATATAGAATCATAGTTGAAAAAGTGTTGTCATTTGACTCAACTCCTCATAAGGTAAGTACTAGAATACTGGATATGTCTTGTATGAAATGTCTCAGTCATATAGTTGAGGAGAATCCTGCTAAGATAAAGGTAGGAATTGAAAAGCCAAGGGGATAACCTCACATAATAAACACAAAAGAGGAAATAAACAAGGGCCCATAGGTTGTCATATCTTAGACTTTCCATTTAGGTAATTTTTACTTAACTTACATATATGATAAGCAATAACATGTAACACAAATTTCATAATAGGTAGAACAAGATAAAATAAAGCGTTCTTCCCATTTAGGTCTTTGTCACATAACTTACATACATGATACACAATAACATACACCAGACATTTCATAATAGGTCGAACAAGAGAAAATGAAGTGTTCTTCTCATTTAGGTCTTGGTTACAAAACTTACATATATGACAAACAATAACTTGAATCACAAATCTCATAATAGGCCAAACAAGAGAAAATGAAGTTTATTTTGTTGTAGGTCCATGTTACACAACTTAGATATACACTTATCACGAGGTACATTTGTCTAGATCCTTTTCAAGTCAGAGTAAACCTAAACACATCTAAGATGAATTTGAAAGCAATGAGAGAGTCGACGCCACTAAATTCCAACTATATTCTAGATATGGCCCACTAAGATCATCCATAATTTCACCATGGGTAACTTTTCTTAAATACTACAGGATCAAGAATAGAGGTGTTGGAGGTGGGTGTGATAACAACTTACATGTCAACATAGATATGGATTAAAAAACAAAACATATTCATAAAATCTCTCTCTCTCTCTCTCTCTCTCTCTATATATATATATATATATTAAAATGATAAATTGCTTTTGTTAATTTTTATTTTTATATTACTAATATTGACCTACATTTCATTTTGATTTATGTGCCTTTTTCATATTACACATTTAATTTATTATATACTTGGCTCTGTAGTAAACATATTGTAATTTTTATAGTGTTACAATGCACTCAAATCTCACTGTTATAATTTTTTCAACATAAGAGTGCACTCAAATCTCATAGCAACATAGTTATTAAAAATTGTTGAACTAAAAAAGCATGTATATCAAATTATGAGATAACTGATATTGTGGTCCTCAAAACAATAAGGTAAGACAATAGCCATAGGGTGAAGTGGAGACACAAGTGTTTTAAAGACGAACCAAAAGAGTTGTGGTCAATTATCTTGTGCTCAAAGTTTGGGATAATCTGCATTGAGCACCTTAGAAGTAATGATTTCATTCATCTCTGTTGTCATCAATTTTCTTTGAATATGTAAGCAAAAAGTTGTTGGTAATGCTGTTAGCGTTATGCTTTCTGTTCTGCTGCTAGAGAAAAAGTACTGTTAACTAAAATCCTGTAGTGTCCCTGAACTTTAAACAAGGCCAAAGGTGCTAAAATTAATACTAAGTTAAGTTTAAGCACAATGGATAAAAACAAGTTACCTTTAGGCTAACTAACCATTCACTTAAATGATTAAAACTTTTAACTCTAGAGATTGAATTATAACTAAAGTTGCGACACTTAATCAATTATTTAATTACCAATGGTCAAAATTGTAACAAATGTGATTAAGGAGTATCATTCAACATCCTTAGTAAGAATAAGGTCCTAAAACCCATTCATGCATTAAAATTTGAATTAACGTTGAAACCACAATTGTTAGAAAAAAAGAGTATTGTTGTTATGTTTTTTTGCAAACAAAGTCAATTTTTGTTGTTGTTACGTGTGCGCTGTTGGTGAGGCTTAGAAGTAATAGAATCAATCATCAATACACATATGTAGGCTGTCACCAAAAACCACACCACAACCATAGAAAAAAAAGGGACCGACTGCAATCACAACCCACAAAATCACCTCCCAATGGCTGTCCCCTACAAGCAATATTTTTATCTAGTATATTTTAGATTATAAGGATGCCTCCCTCCAACCATCAACCAATGTTACACTCAGATTACATTATTCAAACTCGGATCTGCAAATAATAGCATATCCATGCATAAAACATTTCCAATCGAACAACCGGTGCGCTCAACTTGGCACCGACAAAACTGTTGGACCAAAACAAACATATGTTGGTCATGTAGAAAAATTTTTCGAGGAAATGAAAGGAGATACTTACTGGAGAATATGATATAGACACAATAGAATAGGTCCCTGTTGGCACCCCAACAACTCCCCTTGATTTTACAAAAATCAAGGGACCCCCATTAGAATTTTGTAAATACTTAGCTTGTGAGGTTCTTCTATTTTTTCTTTCTTGATTTAGTTAGTTGTTTGATGATATCCTTTTTGACCCTTAGTTTTCTGCATCACCCTCCCTTTAACTTGGTTATGATAGAAGATTATTCGAATGGTGATCATTTGCTTTCTCAAGTTTTGGATTTAAATTCTTCTTGGTTGAGGCTTTTGCTTTCTTTCCATGATGACCTTACAATGTTATTTTCTTTCATTGCATCATTTAACTGAATACTTGGCCGATAATTGATCATTTTGTCTTTCGAAGTTTCCCTATTTTCTGGTGGTAGAACAATACTTACGCTCCTTCATTTGAGCTAAGTTGATTGCATGTCCGAATTTGAAAGCATTGAATTATTTGGATCTCTCGATGGCCTTGTCTATTTTTCAAATCTTTAATGCTTTAACGAGGTAATGAGCATATTCGCAGATCTTTAATTAGTTGGTTGGTTATTTTGCTCCTTTCAAACTTATATCTTAAAAGAAAATACATGTCATAAAAAGGAACTAAACTTATTGTTCTCATTTTGAGCAATTAAAATTTTCAAATCCTTCAACTTTTAATAAAGATTCTTGCCATTCGCTTATTAATGACAAATTTAATATGATAAGTGGCATGTAGTTTGAAAGTCTAGGGTGAGGTGAAGGTATCTCATCTAAAGCAATTCCTTTGAAATTTTATGAATTAATAAATGTGTCAAATAAAATGATCCATAAAATATTAAAAAAATATATATATAAATAAATAAATAAAATTATGGTTCATGGATTAAGAAAACATGGTTAATTTTTCAAATTTTTTATGGATAGTTAAAGTGAGAATGCATGTATGTAAAAAAGAACTTTGGATTGTATAATTTGTTTTTATTTTTCTTTCAATATTTTGTGAGCATGTGTTAGTTGGACATCAAACATTTTAAATTGGTGTGTTTTAGAGAGATTACTTATCCAAAACATAAAGCCTCACCATCATTATAACTAATTCATACTCATAAAAGCTCTTTTCAAAAGAACAATCATATTTATAAAACCTTAGTTATGCTACGAGTGAATTTAAGATTGCTTTTTATTCATGACTTTCATTACTTTAAATGAATACATTTTAAAATAATAAAGTGTATTTTTAAAAGAGCTTTACGTAAGTTATGGTTTATATCATGGATTTGTAATATATAACATGCATTTCTTCATTTTTGGCATCTCGTAAAGGTATCTCGTATCTTTTGCCGGGATATTATCTCCTAGATTTGATTAGATTTCAAATTTTAATAGGTCGTCAAATGTCAGTTTATACGGAAGCAACACTTTAACAAATTGAGGAATAATTTATTTGGAATGCTGTTACATGCAGATCGCCATAATTAATTATTTCAGTCCCCATCAACGCACGTTATTTGTGATGAGTTTACGAAGAGAAATGAAAGAATCATCACATTATTATTGTCATTAATGACGGTTGCATACATCGTTTTGTTTGAAAACGAGTAGCATCATTATATTTATTTATCAATTTGTGAAATCGATTAAGGCGATAGAATTTTACATTTGAATATTGTACTAATAAAATAACAAACCACCAGGTCATCGAAATAATATTTCCGCTGATTGCTCAAGTATTTGTATTTGATATTAAAAGAATAAACGTAAAATTTCTTCAGATAAAGAAAGATAAATTTCATCAAAGCATATTGCTCCACTTGTCTGCAAAAAAATATTGTGAGAAGAGGTTGTTGAGCGAGAATCGCAAAATTTGGAAGATCACAGGGACACTCATTAAGTTGGGATTTTTCCACTAGTCTTTTATTCATTCGATTAAACCATTAGTTAATGAAAGATCGCCTTGTTTGTAGAGATAACAATTATTTGTCCACACAAAGCATGGCGCCTTTTTCGGGTATTGAAGAAACAGTTATATGATATTTTCCAGCTCGTATAACACATGTCCATCCAAGATTTCATCAAGAGAATCATTGTAATCCTGTCAATAGGTCGTTGAGATATCGTTTTACTTCATCACCGAAATATATGAGAATCAAATATAGTAGATATCCTGAATTTCGAGAGTTACACGCCAAAAATATTATCAGTCGCCGGAGCATTCTTATCTTGCTCTATTTACCTAGAGTTTTCACCTGCGTGAAAAGGAAGTCAAGCATCTGAAATACTCAAAAATAAATTCATCTTGATGTTATCACTTTCCCATTTTATTCTTATTTATGGTATGCATTTCATTTTTGGGATTTGATAAGATATCGTATTTTTTGTTTTGCAGGTAATGTTTTTGGATTCACTGTAATACTCAGAAATGTAATATCATAGATAATAAGAAGCCTCGATTCGCTGGAAACTGGGAGAACAATTTTTATTTTATCATTTATATTTTTATTTTTAACCTGTGTAACTTATGTTTAATGAGCAGATTCGTTACAGGTATTCCCGTCGTTTTTCAGGAAGCGATTTTCTGCAGTGAACTGCGCGTAATCTAAGGCAAAAATTAAAATTCCAGAACGTGGGTTTTTTCCAGAAGATCCCCATTTACCAGAGTCGTGAGGAATTTGCTGAAAAAAGTGAACGGTTTGGGATATTTTCGGGGTGCTTTGGACACGTTTTTTCATAAGTGCGCCCAGCTACGAAATTGAGCGAGGTTTCTGTTGGGAATTGTTTTATTTAAACAACAAATTTCTGTTTGCACAAGGGAGGGGGGTCTCTGTAGAGTAAAGAGAAATGTTATTCTCTGAAATTCTATTTTCTATTTTGTAGACTTTGAGATCTGAAGATAGAGGAGAGACTGCTGCTGCCAGAGGAGGATGGAGTGTGCATAGAAAACCTATTTTGAAATATATGTTGTTACTAGTACCATATCATACTTGGAGTTGAAGCTTTAATGTGAATGATACTGGACATCTGCAAACAAATACTGTGACTGGTATTTCGTTTTTTGGATTTTATATATATATATGTTTCAGTTTGTTGTTTTCTGCTTATATATTAACTTAGTATTGCTGTGACATACTGATGTTCAATCATCTATTTCACTTTATCAGTTCAAGTTAATATTTTTGAATAAATATTTTATTATGGTTTTGTTTATTAGTGTGTTTACTATAAACATAAGTTTTAATGATATACTGTTCTGTTTATTTAAAATCTCATTTGTATGTTAACAGTGACTTTAAATAAGCATTATCTCAAATTCAAATGACTATCTTGATCATTAATTATTAATCAGTTTTGGGAAATTGAAATTAACTGTGTGTTTACAGGTTAGATTTCATTTCTATTATAGCAGAGTGGTTTTTTGTTGTGATTTAAATATGTTTGTTTTAATCACTCTCCAGTTTTTCTGTTATTGATTAATAATTAATATAGTCTTAAATTTGCTCTCAGCTGAGATAGGGTTAAATAGGATAGATAGATTAATTAGTTTTAAATTTTATTTTTAAAGTTTAATTAGCACTGTTAAATCATTCTGCATTCTTTACATAAGTTTTCATATTTAGAAAACTTCCCAAAAAATTGAAGTCTTTCCTTAAGAAAGCAACCTTAGGATATTTTAGGTAATTAGGTAGGATAAATATTAGAATAGGTTAGATTTTGCTGGTTTTAAGTTCTCCTTAAGAGACAAACTAGCTGGTAGCAGGACCATAACCTGCGAGGTTTTGTTAATCCAAACACACCGGACGCTGCTTCAAGCTGATTGTGTGAACAAAACTTCCTTATTGGCTCTGATTCATAAATTCAGGCCAACAAATGGTGCTAGAAGGAGGGCCAATCGGCAAGTAAGCCATTTTGAGTTATTTCTTTTAAATTTTAATATCTTTTAAAAATGGCTCATATTACTGTTTTAGAACATGCTTTCAGCATGCCTGGGCCTGCTGGAGGTATTTCTGAAAGTGCAGTAAATCTCTTGCAAAGGTTAAGTTTTGATGGAGAAGGTAAAATGACTGCTTTGAAACATCTCACTGAATATATAGACATCTGTAACCATTTTCGTATAGTGTGTGAGAGTAAAATTTGCAGGCTTTTTACTGTCACTTTCAAAAGAAGAATTCGAGGCTGGTTCGAAATGTTACCAGCTAAGTCCATTCATTCATGGAAACATTTCATGGAGTTATTCATTGATGCGCATGAGGATTATAATTATCAAGCGTTGAGGTATGAGATTGGAAATCTTCGCAAACAAGAAGGTGAATCTACTAGTATTTTCTTTTCAAGATTTATGTCAATGCATTTTCGATTTCATGAGAAAGATCAATTTTCTGCAGAAGAAATAACAAATTTATTTTTATCTCTTGATTCTCTTTCCACTTTATATGATCAAACAAATCATGATAAGCTTCAAATTAACGATATGCATGTTGATGGTTGCATCACTTCATCGGTTAATACTGATTCAAGGTCTAATTTTATTGATCCAAATTCTGACACTAAAATCATTGAACATCAACAAATCTTAGGATCTTCTAAGATACAATTTCAAGAACAAAAGAATTTAAATTCGACACTTACATTAAAAAATCATTCTATCGTTCAAGCGATTGTAGTCGAAAATGAATCAATGATTTTAGGATCTAAAACCGAATCTTTGAATGATCATTGCATAAATCATGATTTTGCATTTTCTTTCTCTCAAATTGAACAAAATTGTCTCATTCCTTTACAAAATATATCAACAAATCAAAATATGAATAATGATTTTTCTTTTGAGTCAATTAATCAAGATTGTCCTTTGCAAACAGGAACATCTAATTTTCAACATTTGGAAAGTTATTATGCTTTATATCAAGATCTATTTACTGATTATAGTTCAAGTCTAGATATTAATATACAAACACTATGGTCAGTTCCTGTGCAAAGAGATTTGTTGTATAAGAATAAGGAAAATATTTCTATCTACGATATTGACGAGGAAAATAATCTTATAAATATCGCTCATGAATCTCATGCATACAATAATATTGAAGAAATTAAGTTAGAAGATAAAACCGTTTCTTATAATGTTGGCGATACTAATTGTAAATTAATTAAATCGTCAAAATCTCATGAATTTCAAACGGAAAATGCTTACTCTAAAATAATGTCAAGATTTGATTTTCAAATTTATGATGATGATGCTTCCTTACAAAATATATCCTCTACTTTAACTTCTCCTGGATCCTTTGATCATAATCTCGACATGCCACTTTTTGATTACTATCCTAATGAAATTGCTATCACACTTTCCATTGAATCTTCACGAGTTTTAGATCTCCTCCAATCTTCTTTTTATGATCCAGTTGATGCATGGTTGGAAGAATCATATTTTAAAAGATTTTCATGTTATCTTCTTCTTTCTTTTGTAAATATAAGTTCTAATTTAATACTTTCTATTTTTCAGTATGAAGCATTTCAATTCATATTCGATATGTTTTATTTTGTAGGATTACAAATGCTTCAATGGCTTCATTGGATTTTTGACTTTACTTGATTATGATTGAATATTTAATCTTAGTGTACATAAAATAAGACTCAGAATAAGATAGAGTAGTTTCTTTTCTTTTTCTTTATTTCCTAGTTTTGATTTTACACATAGTAGTAAATATAAGAATGTATATATTTATTAATCAGCTCAATAATTTTCTTCTAAGGATTGATTGATCTCTACTTAATTTTGATCAGGTATACTTGGTTGAATTGACAAGTTAAAAAGCGTTTTGAGGCAAGTGATACAATCGGGAATGCATGAATACGAATACGGCCTTACATCAGGGAAGTAAATTCTTTATCTTATTTCCATTTCAAAATTTGTATATTGGTTATTTATCTTTTCAAAACTTTGAAGTATTGAATTTCGATATTAATTATGAGAAATCATAAATTTACAATAATTCAGTAATATTAAATTTATCATTAGGTTATTTTACACGATTATGTGATGATGTCATTAATTATACACTTTTAGACTATATTTAAATTATTACAGTGACATTCATCAATTTATTTAAAATGTGTAGATTAGCCTTATGATTATTTCTTTTATCATGCAAATTTTGATTTTCTCTTGAAATGAGTTTGCCAAATCAACTCCCTGAAATTTCTAAATCATTCATGCCAATTCCTGATTTTGCTCATAAATATTATTTTGATGAATATTTCTCTAAATTTTTGTAAATCGATCATTTTTTCAAAATTAATAATTTTGGGCTTTTCTATGAATACTTACCATATTTATAATTAAAGAAAGGTCTTATTTTGATATTATCACAACCACAAATTAAGATAAATATAATTGAGCGTAGGAAAATTGTTTTATAATTTCAGATCAATTAAATCTGTGTAAAATATTATTATGTGTTGATCTTCGATTTAAGAATTTTCTTTCATTCGATTATGATGCTTAGTTTGTGACATGAAATAATAATGATTTGCACAAATTAATTTAATCATCAAAAGAAATTGACATTGAGTTTGGTTTCACTTGATTGCTTTTTGTTTTCACTTTTGAGACCTAGATGATTGGATTTCTTATCATCTCAACCTTGTACATATTGACTAGATTTTGAGTTGGTATCTTACTTTTTGAAATAATTGGTTTCTTACAAGTCTTCTTTATTTCTTTTGATTATCTTTCGATTTAGAATATTTTGTTATGACCATTTTTCTTTTAGGTTTTTCATTTAGTTTTGTTTTTCAAAATAAAGAGTTGTAATCATTACATTATTCTGGCAAAATTGTACAACTTAATCTTTTCATTTTTCCGTTTGTAAATAATGATGAATAAAAGGATCCGACTTATTCAATCTTCTCATCGATTAATTAAATGAATCCTGAAAGAATGAAGAAATATTTTAATAATGAAATGATTCTGCAATATTCAAATATTTTCGAAATTTTACATCAATAATAAGTTTATGATACTTTTTGTGAAAATCACCATTTTGACATACATATTTGTGTCTCCTATTTTTATATTGACATTTATTTAAAGTTAAATCTTTATATTGTGGTCAATTTTAATATGTCATTGAGGAGATTTGTCGTTCTTTCTTACGTATGTCATAATTTTATGATTTTGACGTTATTTTATATAGCTTATAATATAGAAAGCAATCATATCTTGAATTTTGATTTTTGAGGTTATTGACCATCTTCGACTCTCAGTTAAAGTTTCGATAAATTTTTAATTTTTCTTTTGGATTTCAATACATACCTTTTGGTTGAATTTTGGATTTGATCGGATTCTATTTGTTGAGTGTTTTGGTTCAATTAGTGATTTTTATTGGTTGATTGGAACTTCAGTAGTGAATTTAATATTCTTTCAGCTTTTTGATTTTCTTCTTTGTTTTTAAGGGAGCATTGTAGATAAATAATACTTTAATGACACACTGCTAGGTGTTCATATTTTCCTCTACTAATCAACCTAATATCTTTAAGGGAAACCATTGTAAGGAGTTTCTTGCCATATCAAATGTTCTTACTGTGACTGAATCACTCCTACCCTTGAAAGATTTCTTATGAACTTAGCTAATCAGTTAGTTGAACTCACGATTATTATTCTTAGACTTTATTTTGAGAATGATATCATTAGCTAGGCAAGTTAAACTTGTTGAGAAACTTTTCTCTCAGAATCTTTATGAATCAATGGCATTAGTCATCTTTAGGCCTTCCATGTTATTATAGAGGTATTATCTGGATTTGTTTCTCATCCATTAGAAAATTTTTAAAACTAAACTAAACTTTGATTGAAGAATAGGAGGTCTCATTACGAGCCGACCTAATCATGATCATCAGCCCTGTCAGGGATAACATCATTTCTGATCACCAGGGTGATGGCTCCTGGTCATAAGATCAAGGGACAGGAGGTCTCATCACGAGCCGGCTTGTTTATCTCTGACAGTTCTCGTGAATGATGCTATCAATAGCTGGTTACCAAGCCAGGATAGTAGTCTTGAATCAAAGATTTAAAAAAAACAAAACAAAAAAAAAAGGAGAAAAACAAATCTTTCAGTTATTTATATTTAATGGATGGGGAACTTATCCAGATATATTCTTAAGATATGGAGGTCATATCTTTATGCTAGTGTTATTTGATTATCCTTAACTGTTGAGAAAGCATTCTTGATAAGGTTGATTTGGTATGCATATATTTTAAACTCATTCATCTTTACGAAGTCTCTGAATAATAGTTGCGATAATTCATTTGATTGTGACAGCACTTTAAGTTTAAACTTTACTATATAGGCTAGTGATGTGAGAATGTCATGTGGTGTGAAAATTTGATATTTTGAAAAAACCTTGGTTTTGTTTTCCTATATCTATAACCTTTAGCTAAAACATGCAGAGATAATTGCTTCGCCCAGCATGTCGCCATTTGTTGGCACCCCAACAACTCCCCTTGATTTTACAAAAATCAAGGGACCCCCATTAGAATTTTGTAAATACTTAGCTTGTGAGGTTCTTCTATTTTTTCTTTCTTGATTTAGTTAGTTGTTTGATGATATCCTTTTTGACCCTTGGTTTTCTGCATCACCCTCCCTTTAACTTGGTTATGATGGAAGATTATTCGAATGGTGATCGTTTGCTTTCTCAAGTTTAGGATTTAAATTCTTCTTGGTTGAGGCTTTTGCTTTCTTTCCATGATGACCTTACAATGTTATTTTCTTTCATTGCATCATTTAACTAAATACTTGGCCGATAATTGATCATTTTGTCTTTCGAAGTTTCCCTATTTTCTGGTGGTAGAACAATACTTACGCTCCTTCATTTTAGCTAAGTTGATTGCATGTCAGAATTTGAAAGCATTGAATTATTTGAATCTCTCGATGGCCTTGTCTATTTTTCAAATCTTTAATGCTTTAACGACGTAATGAGCATATTCGCAGATCTTTAATTAGTTGGTTGGTTATTTTGCTCCTTTCAAACTTATATCTTAAAAGAAAATACATGTCATAAAAAGGAACTAAACTTATTGTTCTCATTTTGAGCAATTAAAATTTACAAATCCTTCAACTTTTAATAAAGATTCTTGCCATTCGCTTATTAAAGACAAATTTAATATGATAAGTGGCATGTAGTTTGAAAGTCTAGGGTGAGGTGAGGGTATCTCATCTAAAGCAATTCCTTTAAAATTTTATGAATTAATAAATGTGTCAAATAAAATGATCCATAAAATATTAAAAATAATATATATATAAATAAATAAAAAAATTTATGGTTCATGGATTAAGAAAACATGGTTAATTTTTCAAATTTTTCATGGATAGTTAAAGTGAGAATGCATGTATGTAAAAAAGAACTTTCGATTGTATAATTTGTTTATATTTTTCTTTCAATATTTTGTGAGCATGTGTTAGTTGGACATCAAACATTTTAAATTGGTGTGTTTTAGAGAGATTACTTATCCAAAACATAAAGCCTCACCATCATTATCACTAATTCATACTCATAAAAGCTCTTTTCAAAAGAACAATCATATTTATAAAACTTTAGTTATGCTACGAGTGAATTTAAGATTGCTTTTTATTCATGACTTTCATTACTTTAAATGAATACCTTTTAAAATAATAAAGTGTATTTTTAAAAGAGCTTTACGTAAGTTATGGTTTATATCATGGATTTGTAATATATAACATGCATTTCTTCATTTTTGGCATCTCGTAAAGGTATCTCGTATCTTTTGCCGGGATATTATCTCCTAGATTTGATTAGATTTCAAATTTTAATAGGTC
>LPNX010585913.1:881984-911422 GCA_001517045.1 Pseudotsuga menziesii
GGGAAGCAACACTTTAACAAATTGAGGAATAATTTATTTGGAATGCTGTTACATGCAGGTCGCCATAATTAATTATTTCAGTCCCCATCAACGCACGTTATTTGTGATGAGTTTACTAAGAGAAATGAAAGAATCATCACATTATTATTGTCATTAATGACGGTTGCATACATCGTTTTGTTTGAAAACGAGTAGCATCATTATATTTATTTATCAATTTGTGAAATCGATTAAGGCGATAGAATTTTACATTTGAATATTGTACTAATAAAATAACAAACCACCAGGTCATCGAAATAATATTTCCGCTGATTGCTCAAGTATTTGTATTTGATCTTAAAAGAATAAACGTAAAATTTCTTCAGATAAAGAAAGATAAATTTCATCAAAGCATATTGCTCCACTTGTCTGCAAAAAAATATTGTGAGAAGAGGTTGTTGAGCGAGAATCGCAAAATTTGGAAGATCACAGGGACACTCATTAAGTTGGGATTTTTCCACTAGTCTTTTATTCATTCGATTAAACCATTAGTTAATGAAAGATCGCCTTGTTTGTAGAGATAACAATTATTTGTCCACACAAAGCATGGCGCCTTTTTCGGGTATTGAAGAAACAGTTATATGATATTTTCCAGCTCGTATAACACATGTCCATCCAAGATTTCATCAAGAGAATCATTGTAATCCTGTCAATAGGTTGTTGAGATATCGTTTTACTTCATCACCGAAATATATGAGAATCAAATATAGTAGATATCCTGAATTTCTAGAGTTACACACCAAAAATATTATCAGTCGCCGGAGCATTCTTATCTCGCTCTATTTACCTAGAGTTTTCACCTGCGTGAAAAGGAAGTCAAGCATTTGAAATACTCAAAAATAAATTCATCTTGATGTTATCACTTTTCCATTTTATTCTGATTTATGGTATGCATTTCATTTTTGGGATTTGATAAGATATCGTATTTTTTGTTTTGCAGGTAATTTTTTTGGATTCACTGTAATACTCAGAAATGCAATATCGTAGATAATAAGAAGCCTCAGTTCGCTGGAAACTGGGAGAACATTTTTTATTTTATCATTTATATTTTTATTTTTAACCTGTGTAACTTATGTTTAATGAGCAGATTCGTTACAGGTATTCCCGTCGTTTTTCAGGAAGCGATTTTCTGCAGTGAACTGCGCGCAATCTAAGGTGAAAATTAAAATTCCGGAACGTGGGTTTTTTCCAGAAGATCCCCATTTACCAGACTCGTGAGGAATTCGCTGAAAAAAGTGAATGGTTTGGGATATTTTCTGGGTGCTTTGGACACGTTTTTTCATAAGTGCGCCCAGCTACGAAATTGAGCGAGGTTTTTGTTGGGAATTGTTTTATTTAAACAACAAATTTCTGTTTGCACAAGGGAGGGGGGTCTCTGTAGAGTAAAGAGAAATGTTATTCTCTGAAATTCTATTTTCTATTTTGTAGACTTTGAGATTTGAAGATAGAGGAGAGACTGCTGCTGCCAGAGGAGGATGGAGTGTGCATAGAAAACCTATTTTGAAATATATGTTGTTACTAGTACCATATCATACTTGGAGTTGAAGCTTTAATGTGAATGATACTGGACATCTGCAAACAAATACTGTGACTGGTATTTAGTTTTTTGGATTTTATATATATATATGTTTCAGTTTGTTGTTTTCTGCTTATATATTAACTCAGTATTGCTGTGACATACTGATGTTCAATCATCTATTTCACTTTATCAGTTCAAGTTAATATTTTTGAATAAATATTTCATTATGGTTTTGTTTATTAGTGTATTTACTATAAACATAAGTTTTAATGATATACTGTTCTGTTTATTTAAAATCTCATTTGTATGTTAACAGTGACTTTAAATAAGCATTATCTCAAATTCAAATGACTATCTTGATCATTAATTATTAATCAGTTTTGGGAAATTGAAATTAACTGTGTGTTTACAGGTTAGATTTCATTTCTATTATAGCAGAGTGGCTTTTTGTTGTGATTTAAATATGTTTGTTTTAATCACTCTCCAGTTTTTCTGTTATTGATTAATAATTAATATAGTCTTAAATTTGCTCTCAGCTGAGATATGGTTAAATAGGATAGATAGATTAATTAGTTTTAAATTTTATTTTTAAAGTTTAATTAGCACTGTTAAATCATTCTGCATTCTTTACATAAGTTTTCATATTTAGAAAACTTCCCAAAAAATTGAAGTCTTTCCTTAAGAAAGCAACCTTAGGATATTTTAGGTAATTAGGTAGGATAAATATTAGAATAGGTTAGATTTTGCTGGTTTTAAGTTCTCCTTAAGAGACAAACTAGCTGGTAGCAGGACCATAACCTGCGAGGTTTTGTTAATCCAAACACACCGGACGCTGCTTCAATCTGATTGTGTGGACAAAACCTCCTTATTGGCTCTGATTCATAAATTCAGGCCAACAGTCCCACAACACATAAATGAGAAAATATTGGTGAACCAGAGCATATGGTTCCACCCCTCCCAATACCGTAGAGTCACAAATACAATTTTTGAAGAAGAGAAAGAAGTTTAGAATGAATATCATAGTGGGTTTGAATCCTAGGAGATCCATTCTTCCTGTAACTAGATTATGACATAAAATAATCAAGAATATAGATAGATCAACTCATCCTCCATTGCACATAACCATCATAATAATATGCTAAACATAAATAAAATCATATGAGAAATACTTATCTCAAGATATGGGAAACTAGATGCATCAAGACAACTTTCCTCCCAACCATAGCCATAATCAAGCCTTCCTCGCTTGAACAGGTATTACCCGAGATGAGACCATGGATCCACAGGTATAGGCTCACTTAGTATATAAACTCTTGGAACCACCTCTTCCGAGAACCACAATGCTTCCCACTACTACTTTCATGTCCATCTCCACTACCTATAGGACATGACCTAGTTCACCATTCCCATTTCTTAGCTTCCTGTGCGAGAACCTAGACTAGTAGAGCAATAGAATTGAAACAAAGGGAAACAACTTGACTAACTCTAAGTCTCAATATACTCCCAATACTACCAACATTCCCAACATGGTTAGATAGCACAACTCACATGGTCCAAATCTTAATATTAGCTTCAACAAGGAGAGGGAATATAAATTTACAGTACAAGAGACCCACTCTAACCCAAGGGGATTAACTCGAATTAGAGAGAGTTAAGGTTTAATATTAATAATGGATACTTAAATTGAATTAGTGGAGTGGTGGCTTAGTTAAGATATTCCCTTTCCTGAATTAACACCATGACGAGGAGTTACCAAAAACCAAGGAGTGGAGTTGTGAAGAGCAAATGGAGGCACACTGATGCATAAGGGGGGTTACAAAACATCAAGGAGGGAGAAATAGGTTATATAAGGCATCCAATAGGGTCATAAATATCACGAAAGCACATGAATAAGATCATCAATGTATAGTGTAAGAGTGAAAGCTAGAAAATAGCTTACAACCCCTAAAAACTGGGAAAATGGTTCATAAATGACCAAAAACACATAAATGTGAGGGAATATCTTCCTAAGGAGAGCACCCTAGGAAATAGAGGTCCACTAAGTTGTGAAAAATATGCAATATTAACTCCATAGTCCGTAAATATCAAGAATAGGGTCTATTGTACAAGGCTTGGGTGACCAACATTATTAATGTCACCAAGGTGTAAATATGAACTAGGATATACAAAATTAAGACAACAAGAAGTTATAAGGTGCTAGGGATGTTCCCATTCCCCCTCACTTTGTGGAATCCATGGTCCCTCATACTCTTTTAGTTTCCTTTGTTGAGCCCTTTGTTTATTTAATCACAACATTCAAATATAAAAATGATGTCATTAACAACATTAATATTAATAATAGTGCCAAAGTCCAAAGTCACATTATCAAACAATGATCATAAGTCCTTAATCACATTAATCATGTAAAGGAACACAAGTCCACAATCATCTAAAATATCATAAGTCCATAATGCAAAAGAACATAAGTCCATGGCTTAACAACTGGGTTATTACATCCCCCTCCCCCTTATACAATGCATCATCCTCGATGCATATTACATACATGCCACAAAATTTCAAATATATGAGGGTATGCTTCCCTCATGACATCCTCCCACTCCTAAGTCGCATCCTTGGGACTGTAATGGGTCCATTGGAACTTTACCCACTTGATTTCTCGATTCCGAAGTAGTTTGACCCTGCTGCCTAAAATGGCAACATGTTGTACTAAAAAATCCCCTTTCGGTTCCACCTGGATCCTAATTCATTCAATCAAATGATTAGTACCATGTTCATACATGTATATTTATCAATAAAGAAAATTGTTAGCATCAGGTATATACTTTCTCAATAAATACACATGAAACACATTATGTACTCTAATGCAAGTGGGTAGAGCGATCTCATAAGCAAGAGGTCCTATATTAGCTAAGACCTCAAAAGGTCCACAGTATGTATAAGCTAGCTTGGAGAAATTTCCCAAGTTTAAGGAGCTCTTCTTGGCTCTAACTTTCAAAAACAAATGATCTCCAACTTAAAACTGTTTGGCGGTCAGATTATGATCTACATAGATTTTATGCCCATCTTGAGATACCTTTATATTTTAGTTTATATTAACCATTTTATCCTTCATATCCTTTAATAATTCTGGTCCAACATTGACTCTGTTTGTTGGGTTATCCCAATTGATGGGAGTATTGCACTTCCTTCCATACATGGCCTCTAAAGGACTTATTTTCAAAGATGAATGATATCCATTATTATAAGAAAATTACACCAAGTGTAATTAATATTCCCACTTATATGGTTGTGTAATGTCCCCTTTTTGGAATTTTTTTAAAATGCCCAATTTTCCAATTTTTTCTCAATTTTGGCTCTTGACTAGTTTTGATGTCTAGACCTCCAAATTGACCCAAATGCTTCCAAATTTTCTTTGAAGGTACATGACTGATAATATAACTTAAATATAATTCTAATATATGTTTTTTTACCTCCCAATTACATCTACAAACTTGTTTAATGTTCTGTTCAAAGTAGGAGCCTTTACTAGCAAATTGGGGCTCCAATTCCCCCCGGGTAATTGCCAGAAATGGCTTCACAAATGATCCAAAAGTCACTTGAGTTTCTGAAAAGAGGCTGGGTATGTGTAAGGGACATTTTCAAAGTCTCATATGCATCATGGTTCAGTTTTTACAGTCTGTTATGACTCTTTCCAAAACAACTCCCAAGTCACAATTTTGACCCTTGGGAAAAATGCACCAAATCTTCTCCCAATGCAATAAAAATGAGTAAAATGGCTTCCAATGATTAAGTACTGAACATGAGAATTGAAATAAACATTAATTACAGTCCATACATCATATATTTATCAGAGATACATTCCTCCATTCGAAATAATAAGCATTACCATGGCATATATCAAAATAGAGTGGAAATGGTCATTGTTTGCTCATTAAAAGTCATTTTGACATACAACTCTTGGGAATTTCAGCTTGAAATTTTTTGAGAATGAATAACATATAATATTGAACTGATTCCAATCATAAATTGACAATTAAAGGCTCTCCCAATTCGAAATCATCAGTATTACAATTGTTCACAACAAGATAGTGGGGAAATGACACTATTTCTTCATTGTTCAACATTTTTACATGAATTCTTTTTGGGAATTTCAACCTGAGAGTATTCTAAATGTGAAATATAGAGGATATACATCATATCATAAGATAATGGGCATTAGAATCTTCCCCAAAGAGATCAATAGCTCACCCAAAGCGCAATCCCTCCATTGGTATGAATATGGTGTGAAAACTGGAAATAGTTGAGAGAGAGAGCTGCAATGGAAGAATCCACATGATTTATTGTAGATTACACCTATAAATAAGACTCCATTAAATCTCCATGGAATACCTGAGTGGCCTTTCCAAACATCAACTAGGATAGGAATCTTTCACCCTCGAAATTGGCTTAAGCAAAAAAACTAGTCATCCACTAGCTCTCACAATTCACAAATGAGAAAAAGCCTCTTCTCATGGATGATCCTTGTATTTTATAAAAAATATTGGTATTCTAAGGTTCCAAATCCATCCATAAACCAAATCCAAGTCGAATTGGTGTGGCTGCTCATGCTATGCCATGTGGCTTCTCTCTTCACCTTCCCTCTTCTCCCAAATTTGAGTAGGAGTCTCTTGGCCTTCTCCAACTCCCAAATTCGACTTCTAATATGCTCTATTCAGTCCTGACATGTCATTATGTCAGTAGGCCAGCCTTCAGATTTGACTTGTTTCATAACTGTCATAGAATCTCCATCATTGGTGTCATAGATGTCATAAATGTAAGGGGAATCTAGCCAAGTGTCCACGAAACTCCCATTTGGCTCTTCCTCTCCCATGTAAGTTACAATTCATCCCAATTTCAACCTATGAAGTATATGGACAAGTATATTAACATTATAATCCATACAAAAACATTAGACTTCCCATATATTCAAATTTGCAAGAGAAAGATACCATTTAACATAGGAATTCTAGCTAGTGTGGGCCCCATAGTCTCCATGTGTCTTCATGCTCCATTGCCACTTCCATTTTATCTTGTATTTATTTAATAAGATACATTATTAAAAATTTATCCCCTTCTAATGTCTAAATATCATTTATTATCCCCCTTATTCCAAATCTCAAAGCTTCCACCCCCAAGCTAGGAAACTAGTGATTTTCCACCTTGGCAATTATTTGACTTTTGACATCCCTTTGAAAAATTTCATGAATATGGAAAATGTGATTTGGCCATTGTGACATAATGTAAAATTTGGGACATTATAGGTTGATCCATCACATACATCCTTAACATATCTTCAATCACTTGGTGAACTATTTCTATCTGTCCATCTATTTTAGGGTGGTATGTTGTACTCATGTTTAAACATGTACCAAACCCCTTGAACAATCATTTCCAAAAGTTAGAAGTAAATTTAGAATCTCTTTCTGATACTATAGCCTTCGAAATACAATGTAATCTGGCTCTTTCTTTCATGTAAATATCTACAATGTTAGCTACTTTGTGAGTTGTCTTTATTGGAATGAAGTGTGCTTCCTTAGTAAACTTATCTACCAAAATCATGATAGCATCATTTTACAATCTCATATTAGGTAAATTGGTGATGAAATACATCGTCACTACATCCCATTTCCATTATGGTATTGGAAAGGGCTGCAATAATCCCGCTAGATGTGGATGCTCAACTTTAACCTTTTGACATTCCAAGCACCCAACTATATATTTCACAACATCATTCTTCATCCCTGGCTAATAGTATTGTTTCCTTATTGCTGCTATTTTTTCTTATAACCTGAATGCCCGACATAAGATACATCATGCATTTCCTTTAGAACCGTCTTCCTTCCACCTCCAACATTAGGCACATAAAATCTATCTCCGTGCATGAGGATCCCATTTTCTTCGAACTTATACTTATCAAATTTCTGTGGAATTTTCTGTTGTTGCAATCCTTCTTTTACTTGTTGATAAAGTTCATCTGTAACACTGGATTTAATGATCTTATCCTTTAAATATGATGTGCTAGAGCTGACAGATGTACATGCATCACATCTATATTCCTACTAAGCACATCGACTACTTTGTTTTCCTTACTTGATATGCTTGATGTCAAAGTCATATTCACATAATAACTCCATCCACCTCCTATGTATTGCGTTAAGATTAGGCTTCTCAAACAAGTATTTTAATCCATAATGATCAGTTCTCAACTCAAAAATTTTACCCATTAGATAGTGCCTCCACATCTTCAAAGCATGGATGATATCTACATGGTCTAAGCCATGGGTGCATAGTTCTTCTCATGTTCCTTCAAATTCCTAGATTCATAACTGATCACATGTCCATCTTGCATCAATACTCGACAAATTCCTTGTTTACATGCAACTGTGCACACAACAAAGTTTCCTTCAGGATCTGCAAGCTTTAGAATAGGTGCATTAGTAATCATTTCCTTAATCCTTTGAAAACTATCTTCACACTTAGGAGTCTAGTCAAACTTTACACCCTTCTTCTGCAAAGATGTGATAGGATGAGATAACTTCGAGAATCCTTTTATGAACCCTCAATAGTACCCATCTAATCCCATGAAAAATATTACTTCTGATACATTCTTAAGTGTTGGCCATTCCACAATGGCTCTTATCTTTTCAGGATCTACTAAAACACCTTCTTGAGATATGATATGCCATAGGTAGTGGATTCTTCCTTGATAGAAATAACACTTGCTTAATTTGGAATACAACAGATGTTCTCTAACCACTTGCATTACTAACCTTAGATGTTCTTCATGCTCTTCTTTTGTCTTGGAATAGACAAACATGTCATCCAAGAATACAATCACAAATTTATCTAAGCATTTTTTGAAGACTCCATTCATTAAACACATGAATACTACTTGTCCATTTGTTAAACTTAAAAGGTACCACTATGAAATCATACTGTCCATACCTTGTTATGAAGGTTGTTTTACTGATATCTTCATTCTTAATTCTATTTTGGTTGTATCTCGACCTTAAATATATATTTGAAAATGCATTGGGTCCTATCATTAACTAATCAAACAACTCGTAAATTCTTGGTAAGGGGTACTTGTTTTTAACCATTGGTTTGGTCAATTGCCTATAATCTATTCAAAATATTAGAGTTCCATTCTTCTTCTTCATAAATAACATAGGGGATTCCCAAGGTGAAACACTGGGTCTTATGCAACCTTTCCTTAGAAGCTCCTCTAACTGCATCTGTAATTCTCTTAACTCTGGAGTACTCATTCTATAAGGTGCTTTAGATGAAGGAATTGTTCCTAGAACCAAGTCGATAGAAAATTCAATGTCTCTCTTAGGAGGCATTCCTAGTGGTTCTTGAAATATATTTGCAAACTCTTGTAGTATTGGATAATCCTGCAGTTCTAGATATTTTCCTTCTTTTGAATCTCCCATATGAATTTCATATAACTGGCACCTTTTTTATGAGACATTTCTTTAATTGTACAGCTAATACCTACCTCGAGGAGATGGGTATAAGTATACTTTCGACTGTCCCTCGATTTCCTTCTTCATCCAAAAAAGTATAAGTTTTATTATGACAATCTAATATGAAATGGTGTGCATCCAACCTACCCATGCCAATCAATACATTATATTACCCCAAGGGTATGTTGTTTAATACTGCAAGGTTTTTCAATCCATTCATTTATAAAGGGAACATATTTACAAACTATGTGATTTTCCTCTTGGCTCATGTAGCTAACTCTACTAGACTTGCTATTTCATGTTTATTTTTCTTCAAATGAAATTTCTCAACAAGATTAGGTGCAATGTAACTATTACTAGCTCCAGATTCAATCAAAATAGTTCTGGTTTTATTAGCAATATTACCTACTACCTCAATCATATGGGACTAGTGGTCAACTTGCCTCCCATCAAGGGATGCATAGATCCTCTGAATACTTCCACCTACATCTCCAACAGTTTAAGCCTCTTAAATGTTTTGAAGGTTATTCTTCTTACGCTGGCACTAACTGGAAAAATGATTTTCCTTGCATATCCAACATTCCATAGGTGGCCTTTTCCTTGAAGGCTCTTCCCTTGGTTGTCCTTATTGATAAGAGTTACCATTTCTAAATTTTGAAGGCTAGAAACCTTTCTTTATTTGCTCCTATTTGTTTTTCTTCATATCCTTCCAATGCTTTTGATATGGGGCCTTTCTCTTATTCTTTTCCTATAAGTGTTTTTCCTTCCAGATGACATCCTTAAGGTTCCTTGGTCTATCATACTAGATTTTATCTCTATAAGATTCAAGAAGACCACTTAGGAACCTTTGAATCTTTAACTTTACATGCAAATAGGAGCAGATCCATGCATAAAACATTTCCAACCTAACAACTGGTGTGCTCAAGTTGGCAACGAGAAAACTGCAAGACCAAAACAAATTTTTCTTGGTCATCCAGAAAGATTTTTCGATGAAACAAAAAATTTCCATTGTTCCAAACACAATGGAATAGGCCTCACAACACATAAATGAGCATAGATTGGAGAACTGGAGCATATGATTTCGCCCCTCCCAATACCATAGGGTCATGAATACAATTTTTAAAGAAGAGAAGAAGTTTAGAATGAATAGCATCATGGTCAAATCCTACGGAGTCCATTCTTCCTGTAACCATATTATGTCATACAATAATCAAGAATCTATATAAATCAAATCATCCTCCATTGCACATAATCATAATGATAATATTCTAAACATAAATAAATCATATGAGAATACTTATTTCAAGATATGGTCAATTCGCTGCAGCATGATAACTTTATCCCAATCATAGCCATAATCAATCCTTTCTCGCTTGAATAGGTCACCCCTGAGATGAGACCATGGATCCGCAGGTATAGGATCACTTATCTAGCAACTATTGGAACCACCTCTTCTGAGAACCACAATGCTTCACACTACTACTTTCATGTTCGTCTCCACTGCCTATGGGACATGACCTAGTTCGCCATTCCCATTTCTTGGCTTCCTGTGCGAGAACCTGGACTACTAGAGTCACTAGAATGGAAGGAAAGGGAAACTTTTAGAATAACTCTAAGTCACAATATACTCCCAATACTACCAACATTCCCAATATGGTTAGATAGTACAAGTCACATGGTCCAAAACTCAAGATTAGCTTCAACAAGGAGAGGGCATATGAATTTATAGTATAAGGAAGCCAACTCTAACCCAAGGGGATTTAATCGAATTAGAGAGAGGTGAGGTTTAAGATTAATCATGGAGACTTAAATTTAATTAGTGTAGTGGTGGCTTAGTTAGGAGATTCCCTTTCCCGAATTAGCACCATGAGGAGGAGTTCCCAAAAACCAAGGAGTGGAGACATGTAGAGCACATGGAGGCACACTAATGCATAATGGGGTTACAAAACATCAATCGGGTGAAATAGGTGAGAGAAGGCATCCAAGAAGGTCATAAATATCTTGGAAGCACAAAAATAGGATCATCAATGCATTGTGTAAGAGTGGAAGCTATAAAATAGCTTACAACCCTTAAAAACTAGGAAAAGGGTTCGTAAATGACCAAAAACACATAAATGTGAGGGAATCTCTTCCCAAGGAGGGTTTCCTAGACAAGAGGGGCCCACTAAGGTGTGCAAAAGATGTAGTATTAACTCCATAGTCCCTAAATATGAAGAATAGGGTCCGTTGTACAATGTTTGGGTGGCCAACATTATTAATGTCACCAAGGTGTAAATATGAACTGGGATGGACAAACTTAAGCCAACAACAAGTTATAAGGTGATAGGGATGTCCCCATTCCCCCTCACTTTTTTGAATCCATGGTCCCACATACTCTTATAGTTTCTTTTGCCGAGCCAATTGTTTATTTAATCAATAGTAACAACATTCAAATATAACAATGATGTCATTAATAACATTACTGTTAATAATATTTCCGATGTCCAAAGTCACATTATCAAACAATGATCATAAATCCTTAATCACATTAATCATGCAAATGAACACAAGTCCACAACCATATAGAATATCATAAGTCCATAATGCAAAAGAACATAAGTCACATAAAATATCATAAGTCCGAGGTTTAACAATGGGGTATTACAAAGCCACTCCCATGCCTTTTTCATGGTTTCCCTTTTAATTTGTATTTTAAAGCATATCCTATGCATGGTCTACTTAAGGACATAATAAATGTTGTGCCTAGTTTACTTAAGGCAATAATGAATGTTGAGCATTAATGTGATGTAATGAATACAAAATCATGTTTATCCGGGAAAATGTTTGTTTTATTTATAGGTTTCATACTTGAGGCTGTGTAGCAAGTATGCATATATTTTGGTAAAATATATTTGTTGTGTTTTGATCCATGCATTTTTTTGAAGTCTATGGATTAAATGAAAATGTTCATAAAGGAATTTTGGAGATGTAAGTAGATTGAAATTTCAAAATAAAACAATTATTAATTAATAACTTAATTTCAATAAAAAAGAAAAAAATACATCAAGTATTCCACATTCTAAAGTAGAACAACTTGATTTCAGCAAAATTTCTACAAAGTTAGTGAAACAAAAGGGAATTCTACGTTTGTTAGTGAAATAAGTGGTCATTCTCCATTCTCTCTATATTGAATTATGACCACTGCAATTTTTAAAAGATTGACTGGATGGAAGACAATTTCTAAACGTCATGTTTATATGACCTTATGATATACAGATAATTCTGAAAATATACACCATCTTCAGAAAGTTAAAAGTTGCAATAATAATGAAAGTCTTAGTCTTGATATAAATAGTGGTGACATACATAGAGGATGATATTTCATGAAAAATGTAATTTCAATAATAAAAAATGGCTAAGTTGCAAATGGTGTACTCATCATTCAACTCACAACAAGATTTAAAAACTATATATAGATTTTCTTGTAGTCATTAAAAAATAGAACTTAAAAGTGCAAAGTTGAGCATTTAGGAAATTTAAATGATCAATACCTAAATTTTCAGATTAGACAATGACCTGTCTAATCTAGTCTCAGGTTATACTTTTCCAACACACAGAGTACTTAATATTCTCTCAGCCTGTACTTTTCCATCATACAGAGTACTCAATATTCTTTTGATGCGTATCTTCTGTGTATAATGATGCAATGATGCGTTTATTATCACTTGCAAATGAGTTCAAATTCATCTGATGAATAATTTCCTTCATATAACTGTCAAATAATCACCTAAAAGCTTATAGTTGTTTTTTCTTCAAGACAGAATTAGTTGTTTTTTTCTTCAAGCCAGAATTCTATTTCGGCCATTTTTTGCCTATAACAAAGTCATCTATTTTTCTTTTGGAAAACCTGTCTTGTTATATATGATGCTTCTTTTGTTTTTACTTTTTCCTTTAATTTCAAATAACCCATTTTTCATAGATTTTCTCTATGCTGATCCCTTGTATCAGAAGAGTTTATTATTTTAAAAGAATTCTGGTTATTTAGGTATCGCAAATCAGATGCCATTTCCAATTTGCAAACTCTTATGCATTGATCATCTCAAGAGGACCAACATAATATAAACCATTATCATCTTATCAAATTATTTAGCTCTTGTTTTTCCTTGTTCACGAGCCTCATAAATTCAAATAACAATTCAATACCTAATTTCTAAGCAGTAGAAAGCATTTGGGATGCAGGTATGTGGCGAATTTCAATGTTAAACCAATGGGTAAGTAGTAAATTTTGTGTTTGTCAGAATCATGGATGACCTTTTAATGTCTTGAAAAGTGTCCAATTATTATTTACTCCACATGAAAAGTGTCCAATTAATAATTATAATAAGAAAAATATATATTCTCATACTTCAAGGAGATTCTGGTGGCAAGTCATGGTTGGTTGCACTGTGGATTTTTTGAGCAAATATAGATGATTTGATTGTGAAAAGGCCTTTGGATCTCTATGATGTTCTTGTTTTTTATAATTAAATCTTTTTTTTCAAACTCATGAGTTGTGCAAGGCTGCTCAGTGGAGCTAGGCTTTGTGCTATTCCCGAGTGATTTTGACGACTTAGATGCCCCGGGGTTGTGGTTTCTCAGACCAAAGGCTGACCCAACAACTCAAAAGACATTGTAGCTAAAAAAAGACATACATTCTACAATTTTCCAATAGTGATCTATGTTGTGAGGATTTTCAATGTCCTAATAATTGGCTTTCCATTCTTTTCATGGCACTGCAGTGCCAATTCGTTTGTCACTAAAGAGGAATTAAAAATATATATGTTTTTAGAAGGGGTGCAACGAGCTAAATTTGTGCAACAACTTGTTTTGTCTACTATACTACTTGATGAATTTTAGGCTTTCGTGGGGAAGACAGTGGGAATTTTCCCCTTGATTTTCATTATCACATCACTAACAGGTGGTCCAGAAAAGTCCATTGCACATCAGTGAGCTATTCTTGGAATTGAGTGCAAGAGCATGACCAGAATCATGGGTTGGCTATGGTATAATAGGTTGCTTCTACTGACATAAAGTCCCCACATTTCGGGGGAATTGTAGAGTAAACCAAGCACAACATTTCTTATGGCCTTAAGTGGACAAAGCATACATTGATATCTAGAAATAACGACTGGGTGCAACTTTTCAAAAGGGCTTTCAAGGATCTCAGGCTATGTTCCTGGTATCATTTGGTCATTTGTCCCTATCGCCTCATGACACCTCTAACGCATTTTAACTCTGACGTTCTTTAATAGCTACATTCTTAAAACGGAAGCCATGTTTGATATCTTTCAATTTTACCAGAAGCTCTGAGCTCAGCCTCGCTATATCCCATGCTATAAGCCATGAAATATGGGTGATTCAACACATTAAGCATCTCATCTTGAAAGTCAACATTAAAAAAAACCTAAATCCCGTAGCATCTCTGCTTTAATTCCAACTTCTGGGCTCACACTAGGGGTGATTCTTCAAGGTCTTCTATCCAAGTTTCGTGCCCTTTTCTTCTTTCTTTATCCCCACCTCCTCCCAACCCAACAACTCAGGCACTCCAAGGAAGCACCATCCTATTTTACCACTTATGTATTCTCACGGTTTTCCTTCCCTTACGACTTTACTGGATGGACATTTTAATGGGGATATTTTCACGACTTTTTTCTACTCAGCAACGAAGGCGACCATTCTTCACACATAGGTATCCTACCAATCGTGTTGTTTCTCTCCTCAACTGATCACGGTTTTGATCAGGACAATCCACATTCATCCGCCTTTTCTGCGGCTCGATGGATCGAGCGCTCCGATCCTTGCAGCGATTTCTCCTCTTGGATGGGCGTGTTCTCCTCTTTTCCGTGACCACACAACTCAAAAATAAATAAATAAATCTTTCATTGAACTCTTCATGAGGATCTGCCATGGCTCTCTTCATGCAAATTCATCACGCCAAGCACCAGCCCCATTTTTCATAGTTGTTCATACACATGCATTAAACATATCCTGATTTGACTGGTGCGCAATTGTTGATACCGATTTTGTCACTATTCTTGTTCATTAATTTAATATTTTGGCATCACTTTTTGTTATCTTTTGGTATACTTTTTGTCATTCAGCGTATCATTCAACCCTAGCTATGAAAGTATTTGAATTTTATGCAAGTCTTGGCTTAATTCCGTTATTTCACATTTTTTATTAGTAAATATATGATATTTATAATGTGTTTAATGCATAAATTTGTTTTGCATATTATGGGTTGCAGACGAGCCTCCATGTGGACACGCATCTACACTGAATATGCACAGATCACATCCAGCCCACTATACAACCCTCCGACCAATCCGCGGGCTGTTAGTTGGAATATTCCCAAATGTTTAAAGAGGAGAACAGTTTCTAGTTACTCTGTTTTAAATGAGTTATTTTGTTGTAATGGTCTTTGCTCTAGAAGGGTCGGAATCCTACCCTCTTTGCTTGACATCGCGCCTCATACCCATGTTGACAATGATCCATACGCCTGTAGCCCACGCGAGGAGAACCGACGCGCAAAGAATTAGGAAGGTGGTTGTGAGTTGTCACATGGTTGTGTGATTTGTAGTTAAGGTTGACTATTTTTGGAGTGATCAACCACTGAAAGGGTCGACTTGCTTATCCATGTAAAAACTATATAAAGATGTCTCTAAACGAGTGTTAAGCTAGCTAGTTAGTTGGTTGATGAGTGTTTATCAAAGACGCTCTGTAAACTCTGTTTCAAATTCAATATAAAGTTTTATTTTCAGCTGTGCATATATGTCTCTGCTTTCGTGAGTGGTTGATTAATCGAAGCGCAACCCTGATTGTTGAGAGGGCCCCTCAACAACCAACGATCTCCCATTTCTGTGTGTTTTCGATATTTCTCTTCCTAGATTTAAGTAATTTATATTTCCAGTCTCTGTATGTAGTTTAGTTCTATTGTAAATCAATATTGTTTTTTTCCTTGTCTTATGCAATATGTGTTTGCTGTAAGTTATATAATTTATCCTGTGATGTTAAAATAGCTTTCATTTCCAGAATCGCAAGTGGTCGGCTGGGCAATAATTGTTTCTAGTTTTCTTTTTAGCTTGTTTCTTAGTTTTATAATTGCAACTAGATAGAATTTGATTAATCTGATATCTTAGGCTCAACTCATAGCTAGATTCAGTTCTCTCAATTCCTATTTAGCTGTAGATTAGTTGCAGTTACTTTTCATTTGACTTGTTAAATAATAGGCAATAATATTTCTTTTAATTAGTGTAAGTTATTCGTATTTTTCTGTAGTTTTAATTGTTAAAATAAGCTTAGTCACTCTTTCCTTTACATTGCAATCTCATATGCATAAATAAGTTGATATTAAGATCATTTAGGTTATCCGTTTCGTAATTTGCATTGTTTTCCCCATTCAGACTGTCTGTCCAAACTATTATCCAGACCTTCATTCAACCTTTAATATTTTCTGTTTTTCTTTATGCTTGTTTCAAGTGCAATCTTCTTATTTTTGAAAATATATTACTTTCCGCAATTGAACAGTAACTATATATGTCTAGTTAGAACCTTATTTCAAATAATATAAAATATCTATCAAGTCCTATAATTACTCTTATCTTTTGTCACTTTTATCTTAGGTTATTTTTGGATTGTGTATCCTTTGTCTTTGATTTCTTCATTTGCTTATTTTGTAAGATTTGTCAATTGTATCCTTAGTTGAGTTGCTTCACTCTCATTTAATTGAATTCACTAATTCTATTGTCTAAAAGGTATATTCGCTTTTAAAGTCTCTAACATAAGATTTGCCCTCCTTACTTTATAGTTACTAAATATTTCCAGAGAATGGATTTAGATTTATGAAACAAAATATCTTTATTAAGTTTTCTACTTGCTCATTTATTAAGTTTTATACTTGCTTCTCAATTATAGTTGTTTCATGTAAGAATAATATACCTTTAATTTAAAGTGGCCTGTTAAAAGAATCTCATTTTTTAATTGATAGATTGGTTGTTAATAACATCTTTTTATAAACTGAAGGTCCTTTAGAAAGTGAGGACTGTTGGATACGGAGCGAAGCTGAGCGATCAAGCGAGTCTGTAGAACCTGAAACCCTATTCATTGAGGGCTTCCGCTGTTGGTCGATGGCCCTGCCCATGGATCCCCCTGATCCAGCGTCCGTCGAGGACCGTTTTCAGAACATTGTGGCCTCTCCTCCACCCGCTCAGGCTGCTGCGGCCCCTTCTTCATGCTTTGTCAAGCGAGCCGATGTCCCGGAAGTGAAACTCTGCTCTGTTGCTTCGAAGAGAAAAGAAGTCACCCTTTCTGAGAAAGGTCTCATTGGTCTGTTCACTGGTCTCTGGCCATCCCCGCGTTCAGTGGAGGTCTGGCTAAACAAAAATTGGAGAACCCTAATTTAGGGGGAAGTTCAGCAGATCTTTTGTGGAAAATGATACTTTGCTTTCATTTTTGAAAAGAAGGAGGACCGCGATCTGATCTTCAGGAATGGGCCTTACTTCATGGGCCCAAGAGGCATGTACCTGAACAAATGGGATCTGTTATTCAACTTAGAAAATGATATCCCAAAAGCAGTTCCTGTCTGGGTTAAGCTCCCCCATCTTCCCCTTCATTGCTGGAACGATGAGGACTTTCAAGAAATAGGGAATACCTTGGGGAAATACGTAGACAAGTCTGAACCAAAAGCCCCAATGTTCTCTTGTGCCCGAATCTGTGTTGAAGTTGATCTTGAGAGAGGCCTATCGGAGTCCATTATTCTCTCCATTGACAGGTGGAATCACCTACAAATAGTAGACTACGAGCAAATCCCCTTCAAATGTAAATACTGCCATGAATATGGCCATTTTGCTAAATCATGCCCGAAAAAACCCGAGAAACCCAGCATGGACAGCTCACCAAGTGAGGGATGGAACGTTGCAAGTGGGAAGAAGACCATTAAGCCTCCAAAGCAGCAGCTCACCTCGTCAAAGAGTGCCCTTGGAAACAGGTTTAAGGCCCTGGAAGTTGAGATACAAGAAGAAGCAAACCCTGAAATGGTTCAACAGCAGGACAATGAACCCCCGGCATCAGTCCCACAGCATCAGGGAAAGGAAGTACAGGAATAGGGTACTGGGCAATCTAAGTAAAGGAAAGATCCTGCGTTAAACTCTGAAGGATCTATTACAAGATCAAGGGCAAAAGCAAGCTTGGAAGAAACAACAGATACTTCTCTAGAAGAACAAGAACCGCTCTCCAGAAAAGGAAGAAAGTCTAACAAAGCCATTAGAGAACAGGAGGCAGCAAGGGAAAAGGCAACAGGAAAGCAGTCTAATTTAGACTTTCTAGTCAAAATTTCGCAAGCAAGCAAGTATTTACTCAGTGCTGAAGAGGAAAAAAAGGAGAAAGACAAGGCCCTTAAACAACTCAAAAAATAATGAAAGTAGTCTCCTGGAATTGCAGAGGCTTGGGAGGTACGCAGAAGTTAGAAGTTATTAAGAGATTTAAATCAATGGAATCTGCCTCAATTCTTCTCATCCAGGAGACAAAAAAATCAGCTGAAGACAGCATTGCAACCATTAAAAGCTTTTGGCCAAAAGGGACATGCCTAGCCACTAATGCAAGTGGAGCCTCTGGAGGACTTCTATGCTGGTGGAACTCAGATAAGTTTGGAATGATCTCTGCCATAGAAAACAGAAATTGGCTCCTCATAAAACTTGAAAACAAAGAAAACAAAGAAAAATTATGGATTGGGAATGTATATGGCCCAACCATGAAAGCGCAAAAAGGCAGCTTTTGGACCTCGTTAGAGGAACAATGTGAAGGTAAAATGCTTCTACCCTGTTTCATTGTAGGGGATTTCAATGTTACTATATTAGCAGATGAGCGTAGAGGCATAACAAAGGTGAGAGACCCATTCGGGGAAAGGCTGGAAGATCTCATTTCTCAGTGGGGCCTTACAGATATCAAACCTAAAAATGACATCTTCACATGGAGTAATAAAAGAATTGGACCTGGCCATATTGCAGCCAGACTGGATCGCTTTCTGGTCAGCACTCATCTTCTTAATTCTTATTCGGAAACCAAAATTTTGTGCTCTGCTGTCTCGGATCACAAGCCTATATGCCTTTTCTTCCCTCCGGCGGAAAATCTGCGGCCCCTTCCATTCAGGTTCAATTGGATTTGGCTTGAGACGGAAGGGGTCGAAGATATCATTTCTAGTGCTTGGTGTTGCTTCATCCCAGGCTCTCCAGCTTTCTCTTGGGAGCAGAAGTTGAAAAGGGTTAAAGCAGCTCTCAAATCTTGGGTAAAAAATCAATTTCAAGAACCCACCAAGCAAAAGGAAAAAATCATTAAGGATATGGAAATCCTCCAAGCAGAAATGGAAGCAAGTACGATTACCAAGGAGCACCTCATTAAGGAAATAGAACTGGAAACAAACCTGCAGAAAATATTAAGACAAGAAGAGGAGGGATGGAGACTCCGCTCACGCATCTTATGGCTTAAAGGGGGAGATCAGAATACGAAGTTTTTTCAAAACCAATGCAGGGACAGACAATGATGGAACACTATGAGAGAAATCAAAACTGAGGATGGTACAATCATCCAAGGGCAAGCGACTATCAGCATAGAGGTAAGGACTTTCTTTGATCATTTGTATAATGATGAGGAGCAAGTCCCTCAACGCTTCATGGAAGAAATGGTTTCTAATATTCCCTCCCTCATCATCCTAGAGGAAAGACTTAGGCTCGAATCCCCCATTTCGGAAGGAGAAGTCAAAAAATCTATTTGGAGCCTCCACCCGGATAAGGCCCCAAGCTCGAATGGCTTCCCTATTTGTTTCTATAGAAACTTCTGGCCCCTTATTAAGAAAGACTTGATGTGCCTCATCTCTTGGATGGAAAAAGGTAATATGGGAGGAGCCACCAATTCAACCTTTCTGGCCCTAATCTCTAAAGAGCCTAACCCCACCTCCATCAAAAAATTCTGACCCATCTCCTTATGTAGCGCGTCCTATAAAATCTTCTCCAAAGTGTTATCCTTGAGACTCAAGCAAATCATCCCTTCCCTTATCTCTCCAAATCAAGGCGGCTTCATCTCGGGCAGGCAAATCAGTGACAACATTCTATTGGTTCAGGAGGCGATCCACTTTAGTTCCAAAAGGGGTGAACCTAGATTGGCCATTAAATTGGATCTGACCAATGCCTTCAATAGACTGAGACACTCCTTCATCCTTCTGGTTCTTAAGAAGTTTGGCTTTCCATCTGTTTTTATCAATCAAGTTCAAGCCTGCATAATTTCTCCTTGGATAGCCCCTCTCATTAATGGCAGACCCTCAGAGTTCTTCAAAGCCTCTCGCGGTGTAAGGCAAGGATGTCCGCTTTCCCCTTTCCTCTATATTCTGGTTGCTGACTCCCTTAGCAGAAGACTGCTCAGACTCCAGTCTGAAGGATCTCTCCCGGGCCTTTCCTTCAGAAATGGAGTCTCCCCCATCAACCATGCTTTGTTTGCTGATGACACTATCTTTCTTGGAATAGGTTCCACTCAAATTGCCAGGAGCTTTCTCAGCCCCCTTGAACTTTTTCTCCGATCCTCTGGAAGCTCAGCAAACTTGAATAAATGCCAACTATATGGGTGGAATTGCCCTATAACAACTCTTCGCAACATTTCTCAAATCCTGCAAATCAAAGCCAATCCTAACTGGACTCATTTTAACTATTTGGGCATCCCCATTGTCAAAAAGCTCTTGGTCTCCTCCATGTGGACCCCGATTATACAAAAAATCAAAGCCAAGACTCAATCTATGGGATCGAAATGGCTAAATATAGCAGGGAAGACGGTTCTAATTTAGTCCATCCTCTCTTCTTATCCCATTTATACCAGCTCAATGGTCCTTGCTCCTAAGAATGTCATTAACAACATCTCCAAGGAAATCAGAAAATTCTTATGGCAGGGAGGAAAAGTCCAGACTAAGAAGTTCCATGTTGTAAAGTGGGACACGGTCAAACGAGCTAAAAGCCATGGCGGTCTAGGCATTAGAGACCCAGAGCAAATGAGCAAAGCCATGGGAGCTAAAATGATATGGAGACTGGTTACGGGAAGAAAGGAATGGTGGAAGGAAGTCATCAGGAAAAAATATATCAAAATGCCCAGGTCAAAAATGTTGGATAGTGCTTGGACATGCAAAGGAACTACTCTCTGGCAGTTATGCAAAACATCTCTTAACATAATCCTAGAAGACTGCTATTGGATCCTAGGGAATGGGAAAAGGATAAACGTTTGGAAGAGCAACATTTTAGGACAGCCCCCTCGCTCCTCGCTGCCAAGATTGGCTCCTCTAGCTGAATGGGCGAGTGAGCAGGGGATTATCACCCTTTTTTTATCTTTCTCAGTGGGATACGAAGGGACATTGGATAGGATGGAAGGAGTTATTTCCTCCACCTCACCTGGCTAATGCAGCAGTTTCTCTTCTCTCCTCTCTTCATGGCCTATCCCCAACGCGAGTTGCAGCAAAGGACCGCATTGGATGGGGAAAATCGAGACAGTACACTGTTAAAGAAGGATACAAGAAAATAACTATGGAACCGATTGCGGCGGATAGATTATGGAAGAAGGTGTGGCATCCTGATAGCATTCCCAAGGTAAATAGTTTCACATGGATCCTTCTGCATAATAAGCTCTTAATAGCTAAAAATCTAAGGAAAAGAGGCATAATTGGTCCCTCTTGATGTGCCCTATGCAATTTAGATGAAGAGACTACTAGCCATATCTTCCTTCAATGCAAAATCTCCCTCTTAGTCTAGAGGATTGTTCTCCCCTCGAGTCTTGGTCTAAACCTCCCAGGTTCTGTAGCCCAACTCTTCAAGGACTGGTCCAATCATTATCTTGGCTCCTTAAGTAAGAAACCAATCCTGAGTCGTCTCTGGGCCTCTATCCCCAAGAACCTTTGCTGGCAACTGTGGCTCGCTAGGAATAAATCCATCTTCAAGGAGCAAAAAGTTGTCCCGGCCTGCATAGCCTCTAAAACAATAGGAATGATAGTTGAAAAGTTTGCCTCGAATAACATCAGCTTCTCTTCACAAGAGTCCATTCCTGAACCTTATTCACCTTGGTGCAAAAATTTCCTAAAAGAGAGGAGCTCCCTTTAGTACAAAAGCATCAATTACAGTGCAGCTCAACCTTGCCGATCCTTCCCGTGGGAGATACGTTTACCTAGCAATGAATTTAAATCCTGGCTCAGGGAGAAGAACTCTTTTACCTTCTTCTTTGATGGCACCTCGAAAGGAAACCCAGGGGTGGCAGGAGTGGGGGGGATCCTCCTGGATCCTAGAGGACATGTAGAACAAACCTTCACGTGGGGTCTAGGAACTAGAACAAACAATGAAGCTGAGTGGCTAGCACTTCTTCAGGGTCTACATCTCTTAAACACTAAAAAAATCCGGAAGGTAATAATATTCGGAGACTCCAAACATGTCATCTACAAACAGATCAACAGATACCCCTCTGGAGCAGTCAATTGTCGCTGCCTGTTTGAAAAAGCCAAGCTTCTCATGTCTAAATCCTATGAGACATTCCACATCCTTCGTCACAATAATTCTGCAGTGGACACTCTGGCTAACATGGGAGCCTCTCTTCCACAAGGCCATTACAGTCAGAACGGGAATCCTCCTATCCTCAAATTCGTCCCTTAATGTGCTGTCGGAAGCTCCTCCTACGATTTCAAATTATGCGGCTTATCTCATTGATATTTTTATCCTTCCCTCACTTCAAAAGAAGCCCCAAAGGCACCCCTCCTCTACCTCCTTTTCTCTTCTTCCCTCCACCTTCTTTATCCCCTTTCCCTTATCCCTCCTTCCCCCTTACTCTTAAACCCCCTTTTTTTTCTTTTCCCCTTACCCTTATCCCTCCATACTCCCCCCCACCCATCGTCTTGCGTCACCTCCCAACAGCTGGCCTCCATTCCACGCTGCTTCCCGATGGCTCCACCCATTTCTTCCGCTGTCCTTCCTTCCCTCCTCCCTTCGCCACGTGGTTTATCCTCTGCCCTCTCCCTCTCTCGGTTTTTGTAGGATTAATGGCTCACCGGTCCTAGGTTAAATGCCTCTCCTCCTCACACGCTCCAAGTCCCTTCGACTATTATGATATGTCTTCTCCCCACAGCATTATGCAATTTCATTCTGCTCCCTCTCTCCGCTCTGCTTCTCATGAGGTTGCGCGAGTTCTTCTGAATGTAGTTGCAGGTGTTGGAGAAGGGTGGCTGCAGGATATCCCGTGGGAAGCACTCCCTCTCACCCATTCCTTCATGAAGGAAAGGCTTGCTCTCGCAGCCTTCTCCACTTGCTCTTGCAACTCCCTCTCCGCGTTGTGGTCTTCAAACCTCGACTCTGGTACAACTCTTATGCTTGAAGCACATTCTGGTAATTTGGAGAGAAGCACGGTCTTGGGTTGCCATTGCATGGGGTGGTAGGAAGGTGTTGTGGGCACTTTGGTCTGTAAAGAAAGGCACGAAGGTTCCTCGCTGCAGCAGGAGCTCATAGTGCTCAGTTTCATTCTCAGTGGTCTCTCGGCCGAGAACCAGGCTTGTGTCCTCGCTAGCTCTGTTCGTGCCTTGCACAGTAACTTTACAAGTATAGATATCTCTATAGGAGTGGGAAGAATGTCTCAGGCTGGTGAAAGTGAAGGAATAATGGATGTAAAAAAGAACCTTAGGCGTCTATATGAAATGCTAGCAATTGGCATTATGGACAACAAAGAAATAGCGCGGGAGGTTAAGAGCATAGGAGAAACGGTGAGCTACACCTCTCTGCAAATCAACAATCACGACGCAGGGATTGATGATAATGAGAGCAACCTTAGAGAGATAATGGGCAAAGTTGACAGGATTCAGGAAGATCTCCAACGTCTGATTACCATGAACTAGGGTAGCAGGGTGAAAGGAGCCACTGTAGAAACTGAGCATCCAATGGAGGAAGAGTCTGTAGTTTAGCCCAGGAATTTTAGAGGAAATCCTCACTAGTACAAGTGATCAATTTTGCCACGGAAAAACGTGGCAATATCCACGGAAAAGCGTGGATATTGCCACGTCTAAGTGTTTTTTGTTCCGTGGAAACTATTTCGTTGCAATAGAGACGACCCCTAATTTGCGTCGCAAGAGCGACAATGTTCTATATTTCGTTGGATGTCTAAGCCGTCGCTATATCCACGCCTGGCGGTCTCTGTATCCACGCCTTTCCGTCGCTATAGCCACGCTCTGTATAAGGTTTTTTTAAAAATGCAAATCCAAGACGTCGCTATAGCCACGCCTTTCCATCGCTATAGCCACGCTCCGTATAAGGTTTTTTTTTAAATGCAAATCCAAGACGTCGCTATAGCCATGCCTTTCTGTCGCTATAGCCACGTCTTGCCGTCGCTGTATCCACGGTTGGTGAAATTTAAAAAAAAAAAATACTTGCAGCCGTCGCTTAAGCGACGGTATTTGAAATTTAAAAAAAAAAAAAATTAGCTGGATTATCTGCAAAGACATATTGGAGTATCTGGAGTATTTGAAGATTTTTAAATAGCTAGAAGTTTATATTCTACAAATTGTAGTTTATATTTTATAATTTAGAATAGAAGAGAAATATTTTTTTTAGATAGATAAATGTACAATCAAGATTTAAATTTATTTTATGAATATTTATTTAAATTTCAAATAAACAATGATAACGGGTAGCTAAGTCCTAAAAAAACTGATATTATAGCACTTGGCACTTCACTTGTAACATATTGATGTTTCACCACAAGTTAAATAACTATTTATGATTTAGACTCTATGGTTTATGATTTGGGCTCTATTCTCTAAGGTTTTGACCAATCTGCACAAATTCATCATGGATTTTCTAGCTTCTCCATTCATGTTCACACTCCCTCGTACTCCTAAACAGCTTCGGAGGAATCTGCCATATCAAATGTAATTTGCTTGACATTTTTGTATGTGTAGACTCATGACAGACAAACATAACTGGATAGATTGATAACACTAAGTATAGCTAAAAGCCAATAAAAATAATCAAATTTAGCCCTGTTTAAATTGTTGGCCAGCCATCCCTGGTGTCCTCTTCGTGTAGTTACTCCCTCAACTATGGTGACGAGTAAACTGCCCAAAAAACTGGAGACACCCAGAACACTGAGATAGAATGCGATACCCAAGCTTCTCATGCTATGAGGCACTTGATCATAGAAATATTCCTGTAAACCTATCATAGTAAACACCTATGCTATTCCCATCAAAATGAATTGAGGAATTAACCAGAAAACACTGAGAGGGATTGTAGTTTTAGGGATGTCAAGTAAGCCATGAGTTCTTGCTACATGGGTTCTTAGGTTTTTTGTTAGAGCCGCGGTCACCATGGACAGAACAGAAAACAACATGCCGATCCCAATCCTTTGAAGAACAGTTATTCCTCGTATGTTGCCTGTTATTCTTCTGGCCAGTGCCACAATACAACGGTCATAAATAATCACAAAAAAAATTCCAAAAACGGTTTGAATGGCCAAAAGAGAAGCTGGCGGGATTCGGAAGTGGGAACCCATCCTTCTATCCATGGTGCTGCCTTGCTTTTTGAAGAGCGAATTGCTCTGCAACGCTGTCATTGCAAAGATTAAGCAAGAGAACCAGATGGGCACTAAATAAGAACCAAATAAGAACCATGGTATGCCATTTTACTATAATCTACCTGATAAATAGTTCTCAGAATAGCAGTGGCAAAAAAATATCTACATTTTCTTGACTGTGAGAAACACAAAACTAAAGTAGGTAGATTCCGGAGGTGGAAAGTAATTCAAAAAGCACCACTCCATAACTATAAACATGAGACCTTATTAGACACACTACATGTCACAGCATACTCTGAAGCAACATACCAAAAGTGCCAGATATATCTATTGTTGCATGAGTTTTAGAGACTTCCAGGAACCTGTAAAACAAGTTTATGGTCACTTTATGCCTCTCCATATCAATTATGTGCCTGTATATTGCTAGCATCTGACAGATTTAATAGACACCTAGCCTGAAAATCACCGCATTAGTATTACCTTTAATCCCTTGCAGCAATTTTATCCCACTTTCCCCACCTGACCGTAGATATAGCTTGCTCTATAGTATGAATTTTGTGCACATTTAACGAAGAACGAAGCTCTGATCCAGTCTTACTGTAATCTGAAGTAAGAATATGTTTAGACATATCATTTCTTGTTATGAGAACTGTGAATAACTTACAAGGAGAATACTCTTCTTTTCTTTCCATTCTCTCAACGTCTGAATCTGGTTGCATCTCAACGTTTCTGCCTTATTGGTTACATCATATAGGTTATAAACAGGGTTCTCCTCCACTCCCCATTTTTTAAACTCTTTCATCCATGAACCCAAAATGCTTTTGGGTGCTACAATCAGTGGCCTTTCCTTTGGGTACTTAGTCAAAAAAATTTGAATAAAGCTAATAATAAGGAATGTCTTCCCTGTTCCTGGTGCATGTGCCAAAATGCAGCCACCAGGTTCTTCAGCTATAAGGATATTTTGCAAAAAGTTAAATCCATCAACCTGGTGTGATTTCATGTGTTTTTTCAGATGGGGATGCAAAACAAGTTTCAGTACAGGGGTACTCTGCTCTGAGATTTTGTAATTAAATGACTCAGCATTGTTGATCCCTAAAATAGTCCCCAAACTATGTAAGTGTAATTTGTCAGTGTGCTAGTGCATTAAAAACAAAAAATAAAACAATTAACAAATCGCTTTTACCTAAAACATTCCATTAATAAATATCAAAAGCTATGATCACTCACTGAAAATTGTCTGTGTGCTAGCAGCCTTCGACCAGATTTTATTAACTCAACAGCGTTCTCGTAAAGCAAGCTCGTATATGAAGGCATCCTGATATTTCTTTTTCTTACAGCAGCAACTACAACTTGAGCAATATCAGTGACTGGGCTGCCACCAGGAAGCTTTAGTCTGTAGAATGGAGTCCCATACAAAAATAAAACAGTGGAAACAACCATGGCCACTATAACGATCCCGAATCCCAATCCCCAACTTATGTTCTCGTGGACGTAAGCAACAACTGTAAGTGCTAAAACAATTCCAGTAGAGAGCCAGAAATACCATTGATTAAAGAAGGAATTCTTTTGAAGCATTTCAATTTTGTCTTCTTCGTCGAACTAGTCTACACCAAACGGTTCCAGAGAAGGTTTGTGTCCATCGACCCCAAATGATATCAAATACAAAGCTAAGAAATAAACACCCTTATTTGTCTTCAGAGCTGGGAGAGACACTGATAGCGTCAGCAAAACTAATCCCTGAAATGATCAAAATGTAATCAGAGTCATAGAAGTTCCATAAACTATAGCAAATTACTCTATAGATGATCTCAAGAATGAATGGTTATGTAGAATTTTGAAGCAGCTTGCAGGCTCACAAAGACATAAAACGTTGAGGAAATGAGGACCATCCTGTAGCATCCACAGTAAACATCTGCTATAAACCCCCCCATCAGAGGCATAACGCAGGTGGTACCAACCCAGTAGTTCACATTTTTAATGGTAGTTGCAATCTCTTCATCCAACACAGTTGTTAGATAAATAATCATGTTTAATGCAATTGTAAAGTACGTCAGAGCCTCGCTGAATACAAACACTGTAGTTCAATTCATGCATAAACATGTAATTAGTGTATATGGAATCTACTTTAGCTTTGCTGTGTATAGGTGCAAGTTTTTTTTTGCTGCGTATAGATGCAAGTTTTCCCATAGTTGTGAAAAAAAGAAGTTTATATAGAATCTAAACCTAGATTCGAAATTCAAATTAACTCACCCAAGATGAAAACAGAAGCCTTCCATCCACCAGATTTTGTCCTGAGAAGGGGTCTTCCTCTTACATCTAGTAAGCCATTACTGACCCACTCTAATTGGTCATCGTTTCTTTCCATCTCTGGTTGCACCGTTGTGTTCCAGAACTCAATCCATTTCTTGAAATGTTGGAATTTCATAGCTATACCCTAACACTAACCTCAAGCTCTCTTCCCCACTGTTTTAATGAATAAAGCAGCCCAACTCTATGAATCTGGTAATGCTCTCTCTCTCATATATATCTATTGAATCTCGTGATGCTCTCTTTCTTATATATATATATATGAGACTCAAAACGATACATCTTTGGGTAACTTTCATGAGGAACAACAACCAGCGTAGCCTTTGCAGATTTTGAGTCTGAAGGAGTCATCTCCCAAATTGGACCCTGTGGATGTCCTTATAATAAGAATGCGAGCTACAAGAACAAGAGCATCATCAGTATAAGCAAACCTCCCATCCTCTACCTTCAAAACTTGATTTACTAGGTGTTCTTCAAGTTCGATGGATAAGGCACGCCTCATAACAAGTTCTTGTAACAGGTTAAAGCATGCTTTGTGAAAATGTTCAAGGAAGTGTTTTTCATAGGACATATCTGAAACACGAGCCCCCTCCATTATTTCATCAATTGAAAGTTGTGGCTATAGCATTCGTAAAAGAGCACTGACACGTTCTTCATTAAGTTGGTGACAGGCTTCTTTGAAAATAGAAGAATGCCAATCTGGAGAAAAAATGCACTCTTTAATAAAACTAAGCACTTCAACAGTCCTTGTAAAGGAATATTACTGGAGTCAGAAAAACTGTCATTTGCAGAGCAGGGCTGTTCATGTCCATCAGAGATGACTACTTGCCTTTCCAGCCATCTCTAAATTCCGTCCCTGAAACTCGACAATACATAGTTGAAAACTAAGTTAAAAATAGTATTGGGAATAATTAGAGTTATACTCCTTGCCTTGTCACACAATAATTTATATTGACAAATTCCTGCCATGAAAACAAGCCATAAATGTGATAAATAAAGAACCCTCAACATAACACGGTCCACAAAAGAATACTCAACAAAACATATTAACTTTAAGAGGCTTTCCAAGTCCAAATATAAATCCCAGAAATACAGATAAAGGCTAGGTGAGTATACTACGGATTCTAAATGAAGCATCAAAGAAATCCTAGTAATGCCAATTGACTTGGTATGCTAGGTAATTTCCATTTTCTTTAAATTATTATCAATCTTAATGACAACCAATGTGGTGATTCCAACTCTTTAAGCCTAGTGAGCACCACCACTTTATGTATGATTTTTCAAACTCTTCAAGCCTGGTCACACCACATTCTGCAATCCTTATTTATGTATAAGTGAAATTGAGTAGTCGTTATGTTGAACAATTGTTTATATACAATCCCTCGATGAAGAACAGAGAGTAGACCACAGCATTCCTCCCTGTATATGGGATCTTTCTAATGAAACTGAATATTGATGGGGCAGCCAAAGGTACTCAAGGA
>LPNX010585921.1:0-10753 GCA_001517045.1 Pseudotsuga menziesii
TCATTCCTTACTAAATTGAAATGCTACCAACTCTTCATATAAGGAATCTTACTACTCATTGGTTAGGTTAAATTGAAAATGATACATAAATGTGTAACTATTTTATTTAGGTGAAAAGTATAATATTATTTTTAGATACTTAAAAAAATCAATTATAATGTTTTAAATAAATTTTTGGAATTTTTGGAATTTTGTTAGTAGAAAAGGGATGTAAGTTGGTAAAATAATAACTAAATCCAAGAAATCAACCAAGGAGTCATAAAGATACCTTGGAACCAAAACAAAAGTTAGGCGAAGAACTTAGATGTTATTGCGAGTCACAAATTGGAATAGTATGATTGAAAACAACAATGGTGTAAGTGTTTTGGATAGATATATAAATAACCATTGGAAAGGTCATGCGAACAACCTATATAGAATGATATATTTAATATAATAACAATTTCCTTAAGATAATATGAGTAAAATTAAGGGATATTATTAATTCTAATCAATTAATGGTCCAAAGGAAAAAATGAGCATAGGATCTTCTACTTTGGAGCATGCAGATGCTATGCGTCAATACTTCCCTCACTATTTTCACCATAACTTCAGGACAAAGTTTCCCAAAGGGTGGGAGTATGTAAACCCCATATTTTTACTAGGTATATTTATTTGTTAGACATACTACACTTTATTTCCTTTTTATTTGTTGGACTCAAATTGTCTGAGTAAACTTTATTTACAACATGATTATGATGTTACTATGTTTACATGGTTATGATGTTCTGATTATCATGGGATTCGTTTATTTTACAATGATAGTTTATGTTTAAATGTTTTCATTGATAAAATGTGAAATATATGATGTGGTAATTGGATACGATATTATGATGTCATTGACCGAATTATTATATGTCATGTGTACCTGTGATGAACTAAAATGGTTATGTGAAAATAAATGATCATGATGATGTAAATTAATTAACGATCAAGTGGAAACACTTGTTATAAATGTGTATTTTGCGAAATAATAAACCACAGGACACAACCGCTAAGTGATAGCCGGGTACTGAATATGATGTGTGGATTAGTACTTACTTTTGAAAGAATCCTTATTCACCAAACTAATGGTACAATGACACAATCCGATAATCTTGATAGCAAAAATGTATGAATTGGTAGGGTATATACCTAGTATGTTAAGAGGGATGGATGTATTTCCCACCCTATGTTACCATGATACCCTGGGTAGTGGGAGGGACATGCTGAGACATTATCCCCATGTTTGTTCTGATGACAATGGTATGATGCTTTCTAGGAGAGGTTATGCATGATATTCAACCAATGCTACCACTCTCAGGTTATTTATGTGGTCAAGTCGGTGAAGCCGGCATCCACTTATTTACTAGCAAACGAAGGATAGGGAGGATGCAAACATAGGTTAGGATTGGAGGATTTGTTAGTTAGTATTGTTGAGGGTTGGGTATTCCTTTATGACAAGTTAGTAGTAGGTACCCTTCCTTGTAATTGATTGATTAAACTAATGTAAACATACAAAATAATGATATGAATTCTTATAAGGTTAACTATTAAAATAAACTGATGATGTTTTAGTAATGTTATGCAATTTGTATACTTGTTCTGTTTGCATGAAGGATTATTAGTAGACGTTAGCAATTATGCGTAGGTAATATGATGTATGTTTATAGTACATGTACAACCTATGCATACACTTGCAATGCATGCACACCTTGCATATGCATAATAGTTTCGTTTTACAAATATCTTCATTATGTAAGTTGTTGTGAATGGGTTTAAGTTGATTATATATTGAACCTATACATATAATGAACACTAAGTTATTAAAATATGTGTTAAACAAATCGTTAAGTGTTCATTAATTATAATCGATCATGGTAATTGGAAAAGGGAAAAGTAGCATCAGTTAATAATTTTCACATAGGAATTGCCATTATAATATAATTGTACTGTTAAATTTCCTTATGTGATTGTTTAAACCTTCATAGGTACTTTGTTTATAAATTTATGGGTACTAGGTTGTTATTAAGGAACTTAATTATTAAACTAATAATTACAAGTATGGTTATTCGCTAACCATCTATTATTATTTTATTATTATTTAATTATTAATATTGTAATTATTATTATAATTATTTAATTAATATTAATAATGATAATAAGGTACCTTGTCATACCCATTCTTGAATAAAAATAAATAAATGTATTAATTAAAAAAATTCTTGATTTGACTAAACCATTGAGTGATAAGTTAAAAGGGTATATTAAATTAACTAATTAATTAAACCCACAAGATAAGATAGGATTTGATTATATTAATATTATTATTTTTGGATCTTGAATTTAATAATATAATAAATATAACCTACTACAAAAATTGAAGGGTCGACCTCCTCACTAAGAAATTATTATTTTATTCCATCAATTCAATGTTTGAACAATAAGTGGGACTTGTAATTTAACCCATCATCTCGAGAAGATCCCAAATTGAACACTTCAAGAGAAATAGTAAATATTGTAAATTCAATAATTCTACTTAACGATAATGGAATTGAAGTGCTCGAGACAATGTATACACAATATATATTATTTTATTGGGATTCAATGGTGTTAAACAAGAAAGGAAATAAATGTTTTGGGGTTTCGTGGGATTTGATGAGGGCGATGGAGTAATACGAAAGGCTTGAGGAGGAGTAAAATGGTACTTAGATGAGAATTTTTACGGGAGAATGGGTGGGGTTTTCTTTTCAGTAGAATAAGACTTAGGATTTTTATGAAAAGGAGGAATACCAAGGAGGGGGTTAACTCAAGGATTTAAGGAGATGGGATACTCAAATAAAAACAAAAAGTGCACTATGGAATGAGGGATTTTGAACTAAGGAAATCCTATATTTGGACTATCACATTGTGGGATCGAGGGCTAGAAAATACATTGGTTTCCTTGGGCCAACACAATAAGCTGGTTGGCAATGTGGTTTATCAATTTGGTCATGAAGGATTGGTTAAAAAGGAATTACAGGAGCTACCATATCCCTACACTATCTATGTATTCTACTTGTACAAATTTTATTTGATTATCCTTTTAATTTTATAAATTTTAATGCATAAATAAACCATGGATATTGAAAAATTTCTTATGAAACACACATTTCTAGTTCTTCTTTAAATTTTTTAGTATGGGAAAATTTTATAATACTATTATATGAATGCAAATACAATACACACAAAAATTATGACAATTTTTTTTATGCAAAACACAACCTCAAAATATTATTAAACCAAGCTCTAAATGATATTTTGTACATCTAAATTGACCTAATGACTGATTTAGTACCCTTCTAGAATTCGGAGCACTATAGTTAGCTTCATTATATCCAACAGGTTTAAGGTTTCCAGGAATGACACTTCATATAAGAAAATTAATTCCTACTCCTTGGAATGTAACTTAATAATTGGTTTGTATTGACAAACTAATTACTAGGCATATAGGAACTACCAATAATGCAAGGAGAGTTAATTTAATTACCGTGGTTGTGAGGATAAATAGGTGGCACTCGTACATATGGGAATAAGGACTCATTGATCATGCCTCTTTTTTTGAAAAAGAGCATGCTTTCGTAACGATTACTAGATATTATAATAGTGATAGTTCTTACAAAGAAAAGAGACAAGGTAATATGTCCACCTCCAAATGTTAAATCAATTAAGGTACTAATGAAATTTATTCAAACATGTTAAAGTTTGGAAAAGTACGATGGTTTCTGACAATTGTGTGTCACATCCCAACCAATGGAATTCCAAAGGAGAAAGAATTATGACCTTGAGGGATATATGTCTAAGTCACATCTCCACTATTATGATTTATATCCAAGGGAAGGCCCTTTCATAGATACTCCAAAAATGGATGGAAACACACTAGAATCTAGAACACAAACCTATTATATTGAATCCTCCCACAATAGCACTAGGAGTTGGGACATAGGTTCCCCTAACCATGAATTCCATTTGTATTACTCATTTTATCCCACTAGTATAATGGATTGATGTGTGTGACATGTTGTTAACTATAAAAGTTCTAGTTATGAAATTATGATGGGATTTGGTACCTAGTGGAGAGTAGGTTGAAATCTAAAATAACCACTAGGTCTATTAGGTCCTCAATCTCAACCATGATGATTTTTTATGAAATAAGATGGGATGGGACATTTCCATGTTCGGATATGTGAACATCAGGACCTATTAGGTTCCCTTCCTCTAATAGCAAATCAAAGCTACTAATTTATTTTGTTCTTTATTCCCTTGTGGGATTGTTTGAAAGATAATGAATTTTTTCATTTGAACCCTCAGATGGAATGTTAGTCTTATACATCCTATTCCTCCTAGAAGGAAACTCCAGCTATCAATAAAGATAAATGTATTTGTTTTGGACCTACGAAGAGGTTGATCAACCACCTTGACTCAAAGAATATCATCACAAAGGAAACCTACAATCTAATGCTCAATACAAGCACAGTCAAATAAAAACTTTCCTAAAGATTCAACAATCAATAAAAATATCCTAAAGGCAAGTCCAATGTGGTTAGAACCTAGAGAAAAATAAAAAAAGAGTTGAGTCATGCCTTTTGATGGTCAACTTGGGTTTATCAGGGCTTAAGTCCAACCAATGAAGGAGTGAGAGGCAATTACAATAACCCTAGTCACATTAAAATAACCCAAGGTGAAAGTATCATCATGATATGGGTACCCTCACAAGGATTTGAGGTAGTTGATTAGAATAAATCTCATGTATCACAAGAACATGTTTCTTGAAATCACTTGGGAGAAACCTAGGAGAATAATTTATGGTCATCACTTCAAAATTGGCAATGTGCATAATAGTCATAGTTAAGGTTTCTAGATATGGGAAAGGAACCCATGCAAAATTCCTAGATCCCAACCTTTAGAGAGTGATGGTTTCACCTTGAGGAGTTTCCACATCTCTTAAATATCACATACATGCATATCCTACTAATAAATAAATGAGGGGATGATCTAAATTTACTAATTAACTTGAGCTCATGCTTGACACTTTGCGAGGTGTGCTTTCCCAACAACTATTACTCGCTACTAATGGATTTCTCACTCATTTAGTAAGATCATAGTTTTATTTTCACTAACCTTGGAGATTTTACTATCGAAACCTACAACGAAATCCCTATAACATGGACTATCATTGTTTTTCTATCAACGGAAAAAAAATTCTAGCTATTTTTAATTAGATTAATTTTATGAGATTATGTTTTTCGATGGGAAAACAATATGTGAAAAAGAATGTTCAAAAAAAAAAAAAATATTTGAACCAATAATAATAATTGATTGGTTTTAACCACTCTCATTCTTCTTTGAAAAAAATATCCTACTCAATTTCAATGAACAATTTCCACAATTACAATATAATATCAAATTACTCCTTCTTTCATGTAAAAACCAAGGCACATGCATTCAACAACTCTCTAAAATGGAATATGCAACTACAAACTATAACCTACAATGCAATCAAATGGATGGAAACAAACAAAAACAAGTTATTCATTCTTTAGGAAACCATTCATGCACTTACTAAATAGAGAACTAGATTTACTTAATAATAATAGTGAGGATGATGCTTGTTTAATAAATTTTAAACCAGTAAAATCAAGGATGACATAGAGAAATAATATGTTGGTTGAGGTCAATATTTGGAAATTTCGATTCATATTTTTTATTTTTTAAATAATTAATCCACCTTAGTACCATGTTCATGCACCTAGGACACATTTTTATTAGTCTTATGCATATGTTATATGGTCCAAAACTACGTTATATTGGTCAACCTTGGTCTATTTGGTGTTTTGGACTCATAATTGCACCCATGTGCTCTCTTTTGATCATTATGATTGCCCATGTGCCCTCATTAATGACTGATCATACCTTGGTGTGCTCTCCAACCCTTAAAATGGGGAAACTGGTTGACTAGAGGCACTAGTGCATGTATTTGGTTGTTTTTGGCTCTTCTTGGTCATGTATTGCTGCATAGAGCCACTCCCACTAGCCCATACACCCACCCATGCATATCTTATCCTAATTTATGTCCTAGAATGCTCCAGCCAAGTCCACATAGAAATTCTTGACTTTTTGGGATGGTTTGGGAGCTCATTGGTCCACCTAGGGGGTTTTGAGGTAAAATCCAAGCCTGCCACATATATGCATCCAAATTGCCTCCAAAGGATAAAAATTTCTACATAATATAATATAAAACTGATCCAGACATATTTACATGTTGGATAGTCATAATAAACTCTATTATTGACTACATTTCTAAGTGTTAATTTCACTCTTTCTACTGTTTTCTACATATTTTGTGAGTAATATTGAATTGTGAGGATTCCCTTAGCTCCTAGATCCTACTGTGAATAAAAATTTCACATGGTACCATATCTCTTTGGAGCTATGAATCAAAACCAGAGCATTTGAGTTGTTGTTTTGGGCATTTTCCAAAAAAAATGAATATTTGCATTGCAGGTACAACCAATGTTTCTGTCATTCAGTGCACCCGCAGAAATGGAGCAGACTCATGTATTTATTAGCCAATTTAGCTATTTCAAATCAAAGGAAAAAATCATGATCCAGTTGATTTTGAAAGACCTGTACAGTGTCACCATGGGGAGTGAAACCAAACCCAAATCTGTTGTGGAAAAATCGAAGTACTTCAACAGACCAGATGAGGCATTCAAGATGCTTTGCCTCAACATTTTTAGGGAGCTTCTCTTCCATAGTAAACAGTCTAAAAAAATCCAAAAAAAGTATTTCTCAAGCTTGAGTCATTTTTTGGGAAGACTAGTGAGATGAGAGGCCACCAACTTGAAAATGAGTTGATCTCATTGCACCCAACTCACTTTGAGACGATCCAGGACTTCTTCATTAAGTTCAAATCATTGGTGCTTCAGCTAAAACAATTTGGAATTGAAAAGAAAGAGGAGAAGGTGATATTGTCCATTCTTTCGAAGTTAGGGCCAGAGTATTCATTGTTTGTATCTACATTCCACTCTAGCAAGCTCACAGCTAGAAATTAGAGGATGCCATCACTAGAAGAATTCACGGAGTCACTAAATCTGAGAGAAAGATACACTGGTGAAAATGGGTACCATAAAATTCACAAGGGATCAATCCCTTGTTGCAGGAGTTTTGAATCCAACCAAAGGAAAGAAGAAAACCACAAATTCAAAGAAGCAAGAGAAGAGAAAATGAAATCATTGTCACAAAGGGTGGCATCTATAGATTTCTTGCATGAATAAAACCATTAACATGATGCACATCTCCTTGAGAAGAGCAACATCCCACTGCCAGAAGGCACAAGGAAAAAATAGGGAGGTTCGAGCTCAGACAACAAGGAAAGATGTCATGCTTTGGTTGCTGGATATTCAAGCTCTTGTTCTTTCATTGTATATTTAGGTTCCTCTAATAACATGGCTTCCATGCATGATTGCTTCTGGCCTTGCATCCTTACATTGGTCCATCCATTCTCATGGGTGATGATTCATAAATCCAAGCTAAAGGGATTGATAGGATTGATCTTGAAGATGGGTACTTCAAAAATGTGTTGTTTGTTCCTGATCTAGAAATGAAACTACTCTCTGTATATCAAATGAAACACACTGGTACAAAAATGAGAGTAATATTTACTGAAAATGATGTGGATATATCAGAAGTCTCTGCAGGCCAAGTTGTTGCAGTGGGTTTTGTTGACCATGATTCGAGAATGCACAAATTCTCTCACTTTCTTCCATACTCACAAGGGAATGCACTCTTGCAGCATGCCAATTATACACACAAGTTGTGGCATGATATATATGGTCATCTCAAATACAAGTACCTCCAAGCACTAAGCAAGGAAATCATGGTTGAAGGGATTCCTACAATCAATATTTCCAATGGCACATGCGAAGGGTGTGTAGTGGGAAACCATGTTGAGTGCATATATGAGAAAGGAAAGGAAAGGAGGGTTGTCCAAGTGCTTGATCTGATCCATTCATATCTCATAGGGCCTCTTCCCACACCTTCATATGGGAATTCAAGGTATGTATTGAATTTTATAGATGATTTCTCAAGGTACTGTTGCGTGAATTTTCTGAAGCTAAAACCTGAGGTCTTTGAGACTTTCAAAGTGTACAAAGACTTAGTTGAGAATGCATGTGGGAACAATATAAAGGTTCTTAGGACTAAAAATTGTAAGGAGTATGTCAATAAAAAATTTCATCAGCTTTGTCAGGAATGTGTCATCCAAATGCAACATTATGTTCCCTACACATCAAAGTAGAATGGTGTTGCAGAGCGCAAGAATAGGGCTCTAAAGGAGATGACAACATGTATGATGGAAGCAAAGAATTTTAATACTGATATATGGATTGAAGCTATCAACCGTTCTTAATATGTTAAAAACAGATCTCCACACAAAGCATTGAATGGAAAAAATCCATATGAGGCTTGGAGTGGTCACAAGCCCAATGTTTCTCATTTCATGGTTTTTGTCTCAAAGCCTTGGGCTAGGATTCCTGCCGAGAAGAGAAAGGAATCACAAACTCAAAGAAAAGAGTCCATTATGTTTGGATATGATAAATATACAAAGGGATACAATATATTTTATCCCTCATTTCAGAAAACATTCATCAAAAGGAGTGTACAGTTCGAAGAAGAGCCCATGCAGGAGATTGAACTAGATCAAGAAGAATGCTCAAATCCTCCACTCCATGATGATGTAAGTAATGATAATTCCTCTGATTTTTCTGATTCTGATATTGATGTTGATGATGATGACATGAATTCAGATCATGACTCACCCATTCATCCTAAGTGGGCTGAGAAAACCATTCAAGCAGTTGGGGATCTTGTTGGAGATCCACTAGACTCTAGGAAGACTAGATCTCAATTTCACAATGCCTTCTCTACTTGCGAATTGAATATTTCTGAGAGATGCTTCATGATGGTTGGATCTCATCCTTATACATATCATGAAGCATCACTTTATCCAATATTGAAAACATCCATGCAAGAAGATTTCAAGTCCTTACAAGACAACGAGACTTGGGAATTGGTTCCCTTGCCCTCCAAGAGGAGACCGGTGGAATGTAAGTAGGTCTATTGGAAAAAAGTGGTTGTTGATGGTTCTGATATAAAATATAGGGATAATTTGGTTTCCAAATTCTTCTCTTAATTCCAAGGATTTGAATATATAGAGACATTTGCATCGATTGCAAAGATGGACTCTATCAGGCTAGTTTTAGCCATTGCTGCATCTAAGCGCAGGGAGGTTCACCACATGGATGTGAAGAGTTCTTTTATTCATGGTAAAATTTAGGAGGATATATATATGCAGCATCCTGAAGGTTTCATTCATGATCCTTCACTTTTTTGGAGATTGAATAAGTCTCTCTATGGCCTCAAGCAATCCCCCAAGGCTTAGTATGCCAAGATGGACAATTTTTTTCTATCGTTTGGATTCGAAAGATGTAAATATAATACTAATGTGTGTTTGCAGCATGTTGGTTATTTATTACAGCTCATAGTACTTTATGTTGATGACCTTTTGATTAGAGGGATCTGCACTAAATATATTGGATCAATTAAGTCTTCATTGCACAGTGAATACTCCATGACTGACCTTGGATTGTTGAAACAATTTCTTGGCTTAGAGATTGAGAAATATGATGCAGGGATCAAGGTAAGCCAACGAAATTATGCAGAATACATGTTATTGAAGTTTAAAATGGTTTTATGTAAGGTATCCAAGTTCCCATTCCTCTTTGGAATAAAACTAGGTGATTTTGGTGCATCTGCATTGGTGGACAGCTCGTTGCACATACAACTACTTGGGAGTTTTTGTATCTTACACACTCTCGAAATTATTTGGAATATAATGTAGGTGTTGTTACTAGATATATGAAGGAGCTGAATGAGATCCATTGGAAGGATGAAAAAATAATCTTGCATTATGTGCAAGGAACCAAACACTTCAGGGTACACTATGTTGTTGGTTCTCCACTAGAACTAGTTGGATCTACTAATTCTGATTGGGCTAGAGATTCAATTGGAAAAAATTCCACTTCAGGTTTTTTATTCATGCTTGAACATGGTCCCATATTTTGGTGAAGCAAGAAACAACACACCATATCCATCTCTTCAGTTGAGGCTAAGTACAGAGGATCAATGAACACAACTACACAATGTGTGGTTGCAAGGTATTCTTGGGGAACTTGGATCTTCATTTGAGTCACACATAGTCATTTTGTGTGACAATAAAAGTGAAATCAATATTTCCACTAATATAGTGCAGAGACAGAAGACCAATCATATTGAGATACACATGCACTACATCAGGAGCTTGGTGCATGAACATGTGATATCATTGTAGTATTTCCCATCTACAGAGCAAACTATTGACATATTCACCAAGAGCTTCACAGAGAATACATTCACCTACATGAGATCACTTCTTGGAGTGGGTGACACATGGTGATGGATGATATTCACTTTCATATTTTGGTCCATGTCCATTTTAGAGGGGAGGTTTTGTTCCCATGAGGTTTTCCTCCTTACCTTGGTTATAAGGACTAATAAATTTTTGTAAGAGGTGACTTGAGCCTTAGTTGCCAAGGCCTCAATAATGTGATGTAATTGCACTAAGTAAGGCTTAAGTTGGGGGAGGGGGGGGGGGGGA
>LPNX010585962.1:0-56350 GCA_001517045.1 Pseudotsuga menziesii
ATATATTGATTAAGAGAAGGTCCTAATATTAGTATAGACGTATCCTACTAAATTGCTACAAATCTATTTCTCTTGGTTAAAGTAGGTAATGATAAATATTTATGGTGTAAGAAAATGGTAAGATAATTATATTGCTTACTAATGAGATTGCACTATAGAATTTTCGGATGAAGCAATATGAAACCTTTAAAGAATTAGGGTTGCTGGAGCACTACACTGTAATGATATAAATTGAAGGTTGACATGCCATTGTGTTATGAGTGAGGCATAATGAGGGATTAGTCATGATTAATGTATGAAAAATGTTATGATAACTAAGTATTCCTTGGATTACAAACTATCTTAACTTGAAGCTTGGAGAGTTTTGTTTTCAACCTTGAACCTTAGTGGATTCGTCGTCCAACTCGGGGGTGGCTTTAGACAGAAAAACATACGTCTAAAGAAAATAAAAGATGTACAGTCACCAAAGAAAAGATGTTCGTAATTTTGGATAGATAAGTTGCTTTGAGTCACAAAAATCCTAATTAAGTGAGGTACTTGCTAGTCATTTTGTTTAAATAAGATGTTAATGTGACATATGTTTATGATGAAGTTAATAGAGTGAAATAGAAATCTGATTATTATTTCCTTATAAAACATTGATATATATTGAATTTGTTATGCTTTAATATGTATTTAATGTGCAAAATTAGTTCAAAAGATGTTTCAAGTTAGACTTCAAATCAAATGGTTATGCAAGGAATTCAATCATGATAAAATGATCTGGTAAGTGAAATATATTGTACTTTATACTTCTTTTCCTTTGTACTTGTTTTCTTTCCTGAAGATAAGTATGTTTTAATGCACGTTTAGAGAAGTAATCCTCTTATTAAGACCATAGTTAGAAACAATCTTCAATTGGGTTTGAAATCTTATTAGATAGATGAATGCCTTGTTTACTTATAAATACTTACATGGAGCCATATTAATTACTTGGGTTATCATACCTCTAGTTGGTTATTTTTAAAGGTATGTCAATAATAAGAAGCATAAGTATGTATTATGTTACTAATAGAAGAATATTTAAGCAATTAAAGTCCATGAGTATTTTAAATAAGTTTAAAAAATATACTATGATAGTGGTTACTAGGTGTGATCTTGTATATTTGGTAATAAGAGTTTATTGTATAAGATTATGTATACGTATTTCCTATACTTTAGGTGAGAGATGAGAAATAAAGAATACCATAGAATTGATGTGATTCTATATTTGAGGTATAAGTTCTTACCATTATTCCTGTACTAGTATGATCATTAGTATAGTCCTCTTGTCAACTACTCAGTGGAACTTAATCAAATTGAAATACAGTTTTCTTATATGAATAGATGAAAACGATAGTAATGTTTACGATTATGTGTTTATACACTCTCAAGAGACTAACATAGTTGACTTGTTTAGATATAGTAAAAGCGAAAAATTTACCCCATTTTCTCAGAATTTACATTGAGGAATTCGGGTATGTTACATGAATGATTCCTTCTAAAACATGCTTGGCCTTTAACCTGCTTACCTTCCATTTCTAGCCATCCATTGATCTTCTTTTCTAATATAATACCGTATAACTTAGCTAAGAGAGGGCTAATCATAAATAGTCTGATAGTTAAAGGGGTCATTTTTATTGCCAATTTTGAAAATAGGAATAATGAGGTTTTGAGTCCAAGGTGTAGGAAACCCTTGCTTGATTGCTAGATTAAAGAGTTTGTGGATGTGTGGGATGAGGACATGACCTCCAATTTTTAATATTTTCGCTTGGTAGCCTTCAATGTCTTTGGCTTTTCCATTTGCTAAGTGCTTAACCCCAAAATCTATGTCTTCTAACGAGAAAACGTCTTTCGTTGTAAGAAAGGTTTGAATGTTATCACTGTTATCTGCGGATTCATAACGCGTTTTAAGATAGGAATTCCAATCATTTAAAACAATTTTATTGTCTTATTTTGTTTTGCGACTTAGAATTTGCATCCATAATTTCTTGAGAGCCACCTTGGAGAGTTGGAGGAGATTTTCCTGCCCTCTACTTAGATAATGTCTTTTGTTTTTCTTTTAATTAAGGCTTTGTAGTGATTTATCTTGTCCATTTTTATCGAATATGTAGTAGCTTGCTTAATTTCTTTTCTCGCATCTTTACACTCTTGATCATACCAAAGGTTGGTTCTACTATTGCTTGTTTTAGTCGAGACTTCAATATAGAACTTGTTAATGGATGAGGAGAGGGTTGTAGCAAAACTATGGTAGAGATTTTCTATATTCTCCATGCTAGATAAAGGAACCAGGGCCAGTTTTTAGATTATGTAGAAAAACGTCAGCTTTATTTTTATCAAAGATTAGGTGCTTTTGGCAATTATAGTTTTCCTCATTGGGATTGCTATACATTGAAATATTGAGAGTTATAATTAAAGGTCTATGATTAGAGTCAGGATCATGGTCGTTGAAGATGTTGAAATCTATTAATTTGTTGCATATAGGGATATCAGATATAACATAATCTACAACACAACTTCCAAGCCCATGGATACAAGTCATCTCTCTAGAGTTTGACCATTTTGTGAGACCGTTGCAAATGATAAGATACTGAGCACTTCAAAATTTGACCTGTTTAGACCCGATTATTAAGACTTGTCAAACTTAATAATTCAATATAAACTTTTGTTCTAAAGACTTACACATAATTAAAAAGTGCATAAAAAAAAATTAATAATTTTTTTTTCTTAAAAGAATTGTCATATTTGCTTAGTTAACAAAGATTCACAATATGAGGATATTTCTAGCATGATTTTGAAAAAAATTAGTCGGAATATTCAAAATCTAGGTTACAATTATTAAGTTCTAGAATTTTGGGTGCTTTGGAGGTGTTTGAGGGTGTTGCAAATAAAACACACTTAAATTCTAATTTTGCAAAATAAAAAAATGCTCTATTCAAACAAAAAAAATGGTCAACCAATCTAAATAGTAAATTTTTAGATGTCTCCAAAAAAAATTAATTAAAAAGTCAATAAACTAAACTTAATATTATAAATTAATTACTTATCTAAAAATAAAAAAAAGTCATATTAATATATATTTTCTATTAAAAAATTTAAATAAAAATTATGAAATTAAAAAGTTAATAAACTAATCTTAATAGTATAAAGTAAGAAAAAATAAATCATTTTACAAATATTAAAATAAGAAAAAATATACATATGTTGAAACTTGGTTTCAGTTTACAAATATTAAAATAAGATAAAATATACATATGTTGAGACTTGGTTTCAGTTAATAGTAAAACATGGATAAATTTAATAAAAAATAATAAGGAAAAATTAGAAACCGTCTTAATGAGAGTTTGTGAACGATATATATGTTCTTACGAGTAAAACCAATATGGAAAAAGTTAGAAATATTTTATAAAATATATTATTAATAATTATATATTTAACTTAAAATTATTTTGTATTTTCTTAATCTTTTTCTATGGAACTAAACATGTTTCTCATTTACCAACTTACACGTTGCAAGGTGCAACTCATAATTCATTTTTAAACCACCAAACCCCTTGGAATTTATAAGAAGTGACATTGACATATTTTGATGTTTCATTAATAATTATTTTTTTCAGATGGAAAGATCCACGGGAAACCCAACAATACTTCCCCACATTCGTGGATGGTAAAAGTGGTAAACCGCCGGCCATCCTAGCAGAAGGCCTAACCCTAAAGGACTCAAGGCTTGAACTCGTGACCTCCCCCGAACCGAGAGAGTGCACGCACGTCTTACCAATTGAGCTAACCCTTGGGGCTATTTCATTAATAATTATTATTAGCATGATGTATACTATTACTATTAATCATATGAAATTATATTTTATTATTTTAAATTATATATTTTTTTCAAAGAAAGAAACCTTCTTAATATTCAATTGAAAAACATAATTCTTCCCAAATATACATATATCTTTTATAATTAGAAAAAAACTACTTCTTTAGAAACAATTGTTTATAAGCTATACCTCAAACTTGAAAACAGATCAAACAAATATTATGTTCTTTCACCAAGTGTCCAAAATACAAGCCCATTCATAAAAACAAACCCATTCATGAAAGCCTATACATATAACTTAATCTAGAGTGACCGATCCTTCCATCATTTATACATTATTGTTATATGTAATTATATTTTATTGTTTTAAATTATATATTAATGTTATATAGGTATGAAATAATGGTTGGTTTTAAAGTAGAATGTAAAATTGTTTTTTACAAGTTGATAACCCAAGATCCAAGGTATCTAGTATGAGTATGAGTAGAAGTTTACTTTTTATGAACTATTACTAATTATCAATATTAAGTAGTTTGATTTTCTTAAAATAACAAGAATGAGTCAATTTGCATGTACAAATACTAACAGTGAGATTATGACATTCTGGTAGGTGTCATGTACATATAGTCATGGGTTTTAAATCTAGGTGAAGACAACCACACCAAACTTCTCCAATCAACGAACCTAAAAAAACTCATGTAATAATAATATTTATTCTCACTACCACTTTAACAACTAAGTTATAATCACTTTAACAACTAAATTATACTAAGTTTAACATCTTTAAATAATAATTTCTCTTTCATATATTATTTTTTATGATATTTTTGTTCTTTTATATATTATTTTTTATGATATTTTTGTTGTATGGTTTCAAGGATCTTTATTAGGTTTTTTTGGTGCTTATCTCATTGGGACATTTTTTTTTGAGACCTGAAAAATCTTTTTTATAACCATGTTAAATTGGTTAGATAATATAGTTTAATAGAATCTTTTTATGAGATGGATATGGAGTGAAAAGATGTAATTTTGGACATTGTTACTTTTGATTTTTTTTTAATAAACACGTTATCCATTTATAACTATAATTAAAACTAGAACTTCGAATATTAAAAGATGCAAAGGTATTTTAATATTTCACTAAAATGACAACAAACGCATAGAATGTTTTATAGTGTCGGACGCTGACGAAGTAGATGACATTTACGACTTTCTTATCATTATATGAGGCTTGAGCCTAATATTAAATAATATTATTTTTATTGTTTGATTCCAGGGGAAGAAAATAATGTTGGTACTTTTTAAATCATGAAGTGGGGAATAACAATGGGTAATATCGTGAAAGAATATTGATATTGATATTATAATGGTTTTGCTTTTTTAAAACATGGAAAAAAAAAGGAGTGGAGATAAAGGTGGAGATTTTTATGTAAAGATAATGCATATGGAAAATATGTTTATTGAGTTTTATTAGGACAAATGATGACGGCAAGTTAAGCCAAAGGAGTTTTGGTTTTAATGTACATTTTGACAATTTTAAATGTATTTGCAGATATTGGTATCATTTGTCAAATTATTTAGAATTTTATTTTATTATTTTATTTTTTATTAAAATTTTTAATGAATTTGATAAGTATATTTATTTAAATTATTTTATTATTATTTAAATAATTATTTAAAATTTTCAACCTTTTTCAAATAAATTTATGTGATATATATCTTATTCTTTCAATCCAAAAAAAACTCAAAAATTCAAAGTCTGAAAAGCATGAAAGCTCTGTTATTATTTTTTTAAAATGGTGATAAAGATGGTTCACCTTTTACTAATTAAAAAAAGGGAAGCAATTGTTTTTCAAAGAAAGGTGGTTTAATCTTCTTGTGGGACCTTAGTGATTATTATGGCTTGTTAACTTTGAATACATGTTTATAAGCTAAAACTACAATATGAGGAAGAAAATGATGGTTGAGGTAGTTTGCAATAGTGTATGGTGAAGAAGAAAAACAAGTCCAAGATGAAGTTGAAAGAATATAGATTAAGTTAATAAGAAATATATTAGACACAAGAACTTAGTGGAAAATGAATTAAGCTATATTCAACATTTGTATTCATATGATGATATCGATTTATAATACGTGGATTACACAACCTTTAGATCTAGATCTCATTGATATCTCATTAATACATATGGATGACACCTCCTCAATAGATAAGGATTACAACTCATAATAAGGTAATCTTAGGATTTGTTATTATTTGGGGACTCATAGTCTAACATTACACCCCTCAATCATAAGTTCGATTAATAATTATACCACTAGAGCAACATGAACTAGTGCATACACTGGTATCATCTTCAATATGAAACATTTGAATTAAGCTTCAATGAAGATATGCCTAAAAAACTGCCAATTTGGGTGTTGAGTGGTTCATTTAAAATGAACTTTGAAAGAGAGCATAAATTATAGATGTGAACAACTACTATGTTTGATTAGTCCCTGATTGTTTGATAATTTTATCATTTTCCAAGTAATTTAGCTAGAAGAAGTTGGTGTCTTATATTAATAAGTGAACAAATACGATCATCATTTTGCTATCAGTGAACAAATAGGACCATCAGAGTGCTATTTGAATATAGACACAATTAGACGAAAAACGCCTAGTGGATAGTTAATTTGATTGTAGGATTCACATATATTCACAGGTCCCAGGATCGAACATGATTCTAATACCATGTTATAATATTGAGAGTAGGCATAACATATAACAATGCATTTACACTAACATGTAAATCAATAGAAAATATCTACTAGTCTATCCTTATATCCATACAAGAAACAATCAACTTGTAAGAAATAAGAGACAAGAGAACAATACACCAGATTAGTACATGGTAAAACCCAAAATGGAAAACCATCCACAGGAAGGTTTGTTCTTCTTTATTCTTTAGAAATATCCATACTTAGAATAGAGCTCCACCTCACATATGCTTCACAACTTTGCGATAACATCGCAATGAGTGACATCAAAATATATCCAAAGGCTCTCCCTGGCCTCTATATACGAAGAGGTATGGAAGAATAGCATCCAAAAATACATGTGGGATAAATGATTTTCCACCTATTTATATAATGGATGGTAATAGGAGCTTAGTACTCCATGATGCATGTGGGATAAATACTTTTAGATATATTATATTTATTTATGCTTTCCAATGTTAGATAAGACATCTTATGATATCATACTAGACATCATTACACATGTAATATTAAGATTACACATTCCAATAGATAGCTTCTTGATGAGATTAGTTCTCGTGCTATAATTCCCAAATGCTGATTGAATTTGGATTGATAAGACTTTGAAACTTGAAGCCTAGTTATCATCACTATTGATATCCCCCTTGATTAGCTCTAAGGTGAGAAGTATGTGTAAGGGATCCAAGCTTGAGCTTTGGATTATTATTCAATCATTGAATTTTATACCATGTATTCGGTGGTTTTGGTTGACCGCTAACCAATTTAAACAATGTGGTGGTTTTGGTTAACCATTAACCATTTTTCAAAATATACTGTACTCCATCAATGTGCTACCCTCTTTGAGGTGTAGAGAGTACCATCTCAGAATGGGCCACAACCATGCCTAAAATTATCATCTAGAATAAATAATAGAAAGTGTTTTATTTTTGTAACTTGTTCATCCAAAGATGTCTTTACAAATGTCTAAACTTGACAATGAGACTTATGCAAATTCTTTACATGCGTACTTCACCGCATAGAACTTATCCAACCATAATGCATTGTTTTATTCTATACAATATTTCTCTTTCAACATCTATTTGAGAGATGAATTGTCTTCCCACAATGAAGTCAAGGATGGAGGTCAAAACAATGATTGTCCATGTGACTAACTTGATGACAATGTTGGCACTTCACATTTTGATTTTGTATTGAAATAGGTTATGTGCAATCTCCTTGAAAGATAATTTTGTACTTGATCTTCTTCCATGCATTCGTGAGAGTTTTCTTTTGTGCATTCAAAACAAAATTCATGTTCACATTTACTGATATCTTTTTGGTGTCACTCCTTGCTTTTTCTTATGACCCGTTTTCAAAAAATGTCTACATCAACTCACTATTTATGAGTGAGTTCTTTTCATACCAGTGAAGGAATCATTAATGTTTTCATTTTTTTATATATCACCTAGTTGTACTAGGTCATTTGCGTCACACGTTGCACCAACCATTTTCTTTAGGTTAATTGTATCACAAGTTGCATCAAGATTTTGCATTAGACCATATGTGTCACAAGTAACATCCATCATTTGCATTAGCTAATCTATCAGAACTTCCATCAACCATTTGTATGAGGTCATTTTTGTTACAAGTTGTATCAACCATGTTCTTAATTTGCTCCTCCTTTTCGATTACTTTTGTTTAAAGTGATTCGATCAATTTGGCCTTCCAATCAATTTTCTTCTAAAGATTATGCACAAAACATGTTAAGAATAAAATTAACACCCTTGAGTTGTGATGGTCAGAAGCATATTTTTACCATTTGCCCGCAACATGAAGACATAGTTCAAGTACAAGTAAGAGACAATCCTCTCTTATTTGACCACCATTTCCACAATGGAAGAGGTGAGTAAAGAAAAATTTAGCCTAAAGAGGCAAGGTTTAGTAATTGAATTATCCATCTAAGGCCAAAATCCTGTCTCCACAAACCCAAAGTGGAAATAAATGCATGTCATATGCATTAAATGTGCCTGAAATTTTGTATTAATGACACAAAAGCCCCCAAAAAACTAAAGAAAGTGGGGTTTTTTGATGAAAAAATCTAAAATTTTGTGAAAAGGTATTATCCCATATTGAAGTTTGATTCATAAATTCCCATTTCCCCAATGCTATAAAAGGAGACATTTGGGGCAATGTTAAAGGGATAAAAAGTGAGAGTAAGGTTATGCTGTGGAATTGAAGGCAAACGACTTTTCTACTACAAGATATTTTGGGCATAAGGGCATCTATGGTAGAGGAGTGTATATAGGAAAAGGAGAAAGAAGGTATCCTCAAGGATTGCAAGTATAATTTATCCATTTTCATCTAAAAATCAAATTAATTTTCTCCTTGATTCTTGTTTAAAGTTTTCCCTCCAAGTTTTATTTTGAATTTGAATTGGTAGGAAATTAAATTAGATCTAGCTTTAATTTCTTAAAGATTGTATAGTAAGATGGTAGGAAGGAGTTTTTGTGTTTACATTTGCAGGTATGAAGGATATTCAAAGGGTTGCAAGGATCAATTATCAAGAAAATTCCATCAACCTTCAAGTCTACAAGAGGTAATCTTCTTTCTTACTCCCCTTGTCAAAATCCATGAATGAAAGCTTAAGGTCTTAGGATAATCATGGTAGTTTATTTGTATCTCTGTCAATTGGGATTTACCTACCCATATAAATAGGAGTGTAATCCTTAGTTATTGTTTTAGATTACCCGAATTGGACAGTCAAACAGGTGGCTTGGGTGCATTTACTCGGGAAAGGTCTTTCGGGATTGGCATTGATTGATCAATATTGATTGATTAATTTGATAACATCTTTAGAGAGAGGCATAGCCCCATATTCCAAGAGTAGTGTCCCCCCCACCACTGCCCCAGATTACGAAATAGGCGTAACAAACACAGGAAGCATCTCCACAAATATGCATCCCACCGGCAGAACAATTAAGACTAAAGCAAACCTAACCAAACAAAAATATCCAAAATTTGCAAGTTTTCCTATATATCTTTGATTTATTTATTAGTGTTCTGCAAACGCTTTCCTCCTTTACCCATTTTGAAAATTTTCTTGTAGTTGTTTACTTTTGTCACTCTCACTTTCTCTTATTTCACATTCACTTGCTTTTATGTCAACTTTAGATTGTTGGGTATTATTGATCATGCACACCAAAGTGTGTTTATAATGGTTTTAACTTTGTAAAGTAAGGCCTCCTTACTCAATTTCAAGTAGGTCCTTCTTAACAATAGTCACAAATTGATTTTTGACTTTAAAAAGGGTTGCAACTCTACTGTTTTTACAATTCAATTACATGGTTTAATGAATTAACCTCCTTCTTCAATTTTTACAAGTCAATCAATTCTTTATTCAAGGAAGTGTTGTCCTTGATGGGTTTACAACCACTTAGTGTCAAATATATTTAAATGACACAATATTTTACTAAATTTCAAAGATGGTAAATTGAAAGACTTTGAAAGCTCTTAATTGTTGCAATCACTATTGCACTTCATGCTTTAATGAATTCATGATTATTTGTGTTGTGTTTGTCAAATTAACAATGTGCCATGCATTAGACACAATATCATCAAGCTATCAAAAAGCATGCACAATTGAACATGAATATATAATGACATTTAGACCCCCTTATTTTGATTTCAGTCTAGGCCTAGGACACAATCAACACCACAGAAATATGATATTTTTATTTATTTTTTATGGTTATAATTACCTTTTGTATAATTGAATTAAGAAAAAAATGTTTAACCAAATTCCTTATGACTCTTGCAATAATATTTCTTCACTTCTCCTTTCAAAAGGTTTCACAAATATAAATCTGCATACACAACACTATCAACCAGAAGTCAACACTTTAGGAAATATTACTACAATGTTGTGAAAACTATACAAACAATAATACCTACACATAAGATCCACCATTCACTTGTTAAATCCTTGGTCCACACATTTCATGTAAAGGTGTCAAACCAATAGATGCATGTGGGATCAAATTAATAGAAACTGTAAAGAAAACAAATATACCCTTTCAATGGATGTGAGGGTGGTTGCATCGATAGTGATGTGTGTATTGTTGGCATGGGGTGCTCCCCGTGGGTACATGGGTTGTTTTCACATATGTAAACTGTTCAAATTTGGTTAGTGATGACTTGGGCATTATAGTTTTTTTATGCTTGACAGGTGTGAAAATCTTGTTGGTTCAAATCTAGTCACCATGATCGGTTTCTAGGTTATTATTCATAGAAATGTGTGACCCCAACACTAATATCAAGTGCATTATAAATTTCATATACTTATTTTCATACCAAGGGATAACTTCTATGAGAAACCTAATCCCAAGCCAATTGTTGAATTATATCGATGATGGTAGAGCTAGATATACAATTCGATCCCCAACTAATGAGGTTGATTGTTGGTTTGGTTTTTCCTTTCACATATTAACAGTTGGAACCTTAACATGTCTTACAAAAAATCCATGCAGTGCCATCACCCAATATATTTGGGGTAAGACAATGTTGGTGCCCAATTCATTTTGTAATCAATGGATAAGTTTGATAGATCACTTGGCATGGCACTAGATTAATTGATAGTTTGTTATGAGGGGTGTTAACACTTCTATTTCGAAGAGTATTGAAAGAAACATGGTGGAGAAAAATGAAGGTTACATGAACTTTGGTTAAGGGTAACAATGTGAATATATGATAAAATGGCACATAAAGGATAAAATTATCTTATGATCCGATGGTGTAGAACAAAAGAGGTGAAAATCAATGGTTTAGAACAGATCCGCTCTGTGGAGATGCACGGGAGATAAGGATAGGCGGAGGTAATTAACAAAGCACGAAGATCGATGGTTGTGGGACCAAGCCGGTAAAATCTACAGCTGATAAGGAGTCCTCTCTATAAAGATGCATGTTGTTAAAAATAAAAAAGGCCCAGCGGAATGTGTGCATGAAGTTTAGTCTAATGGTTTAAACAAAAGGTGGATGTTCATCAACGGTTGTCAGCAGCTCCGGAAGATAAAGTTGCACGGTAGTTGGAGTGGAAAGGCGGTAGCGGAATAAAAACCACGATACACGTGGTGGCTCACGGTACATTCCGTGGAGGAAAGTGGTTTAAGGAAAACCGCTAAAAGGGAGCCTCCAGAATAGACCTTTATATAAATGTGAGGTTGACTTATTTTTAAAAATCATTTTCTATTTTGCATGTTGGGACGAGTGAAGGAGATATCCCGCCATCCTTTCGCAGTCAACCTCACGTACACACAGTTACAATCACAGGTAAGCTTTGAATACTTGAGCTCTGTTTAGAGAATTATCGCTGTTTTTCTGTTATGGAGAAAGAGAAGGGGTTAGAGGGTCTTATCCGGGTCCTGGATGAAAGAAAGGAATTCATGGTTGATAGAGACAGAAGTGTGTATGACCCGTTTCTGTCGGTTGGAAATGTATCAGTTACTAAAGAAATATTGTGGTAGTATAGTTTACAGGGAAACGACATTTTGAATGTTTGCAAGTCCTTTTTGTATTACTTCGCCATTGAATAGAATTTACCCTTTCTTGAATTCGCTGAATGGTGTGCAAGTAATTACTCACATTTTGAGAGAGTCATTATGATTCGTTCCACGTCCAAGATATTGTGTAGGATTGATGCAAAAGCTATTCATGGATTCCTTAATTTTCCTGATAGTTTCCCTGACAGCGGTGAGTCTATGAATGAGTCTATTTTAGCCGAAGTATACAAAGGTTGTAAAACTGAAATTCGACGTGAATTTTTATCTATTATTATTAATGAAGGTCAGTCATTAGAGGGTCTCTTTTTGCCATACCATATTCACATTTTCAAAGAGGAGGTCCAATTGGTTGTATCTTTGGTCTGCCAAATTTTAGGTCTAGATAATGACATTCATGTAAATGACGTTGTCTTGGGGTTTTTTATTGAAAATGAGTTCAGTCAGTCTTGAGTCTGAGTCCCATCCGGTCCATTACTTCAGTTTGGATGTATATTTAGCAGAGGTCATTCATATCCAGTTAGTTGAGTTCCCAAAGGTCAGATTTTTCAAATACCAATCATATATGTTGAACATGTTGTTATGTTCAAACGTAACAGAATTACAATTCTTGACTACTATGTTATCTTCGGATTTGCCGAAGCAAATCAATATGTTTGAGTTCGTGAATTCCATTATGTTAGAGATGTACAAGTTGCTATTTTATGAGGTATTTCCAAGAGTGTTTGAATAAATGAAGGTTATGATGCAATCATCACCAGAATATAGGATTGGGGATTGGTTTTTATATAAATACTTTACTGTTTTAAGAGTGTATGGTTTCACCGGAGAGCCATACAGGCTGCCTGCCTTTCTTACCCCTAGAATATTTGCACTTGAATTCATGAGACAAAGATTATATGCAGAAGAGGAGCATTTTGGAGCTTTCAACAAGTCCTCTAATATCAAATTTCCCCTTAAAGTTGGTCCATTCATCTTTAAAAACAAAGGCGCCTTGGTGATTGTGGAAAAATTATTGGAAAACATGGATTTTCAAAAAGAAAAGAAGGTCAATTATGATCCATATCATATAATTTCTCAAAGGAAACAAGCAAATAAGAACAAACCATTTGATCATCAAGTTATTGAGGGATTGGGGGAAATAGCCAATTTGTCTCATTTTATGGAAAATCCAGGAAGCAATGAAGGTACAAGCAGTGGGTTGATTACAACGTCTCAAGTGCCAGAAAATTCTAATGTTTTAATTAAAAGAAGTTTTTCTGAGGTTGAGAATATGGAGATAGATGAAAATAGTTCGCGTAAAAAGACCAAAACATTTTCTCAAGATGATCAAATTTCAAGTGAAATAGTTTCAGACAAGTTGAAGAAAGTAGTTTTGATTCCTAAGAAGTCAGTGCAAATGAACCAGTTTTCTTTTGAAAGTGAAAATAATGCAGAGTCCAGTTCAATTTTTAAATCCAAAGCATAGTTCATGACAAGTTATATTGAAAAGCAGATGCAATCCTCAGAAGAGACTAAAAATCTACTCCCACGAGTAAGAAGTCTAGGCAGCCCAAAGGTGTCACTGAATTCCACTCGGGATATAGAGAGGAACACCTTAAAATTAGCTATGGTAAGTGACAAAAAAGTGGTTGAGATGGAGGTAAGATTGGATAAAATCAATGTACCTGACAAGATACAGCTTCACAAACACACAGGGGATATAGTTTATTCAGATTTATTACATGCCATGATGAAAATTAACAAATTGCAAGTTTTAGTGGATAAGTTGGAGGTCGAGTTGAAACACGAAAAAGTCGAGAACAAGGCGAATTCAATTCAAATAAAGAAGCTACAGGCAGATGTTATAAGCTCGGGGGATGAACCGGGGAACACACAAGCCATCAGGAGACTTTTGGAGGAAAAAGATAATGCCCTTCATGTATTAAAAAAGAAGTTGAAAATTCCAAGTTCTAAACATGTTCAGTCATCAGAGTTGTTGACATTGCAACAAGAGAAAGATAAAATTCATCAAGAAATGATGGAATATAAAGGCAAAACAGTGAAGCTGCAAGAGGAAAAGAATAAATGGGAAACAGAGAGAACTGAGTTAATGAAACAAATTTCACAGTTAAAGAAAGATCATAATGACGAGAAAGAAATTATGGAAGAATTAATGAGCCAGAGCCCTACTGATGCACATTTGTCCATTGTAAATATTGAAAAGCCTTTAAGTGATTTTTTGCCGATGATTTGTTAGTACCAATGTCACAAGTAAGCTTGAAAGATGTAGAAATCAAGGAATTAAAAGAAGAAAATGAGAGGATCAAATATGAATTGACTAAAATGGTTGAAAACAAGAATAAAATATTACATGACAAAAGTCAGTTGTAGAAGAAGTTTAATGAATTAAAAGAAAGGAATACAGGAAAGGGGCCTCTACAAGGAGCCAAGCATATAATCTGGGATACATTGTCTGTAGAGGTTACTAAATTCAGACATTATCTGAATTTTATTGATGACCAAAGTGCGTTGGTTAATTTAGGCAATCAGAGATTAAAATTATTAAATGAAACCATGGAGAGGAAGCCCCTAAGTATGGTTCAGAATGCACTGAATTTCTCGAATTCATTAACTTATCAAAATTGCAGGATATAGGAATTGAAGACAGAGTGGCTATTGTACTATGGTTGAAAAGAATCATTAACAAACATCAGCTTATGAAGGTAGTACAAGATAAGGCGGATGAGATGACTTCGCAGATTAATGCTTTCATGCATGCCTTTAGAGAATTGTTTGAAGATGGCCTTCCCTCTTTCTGGGATGAAGAAGCGAGACTTTTTTCTCAGGAACATTATCATAGCCTGCTAGTACAAAGTCGTATGGACCATTCCAAGTTTGATGACTTGGTAAAAGGACTGATTGGGAAAGTCATCGTGGACAAGTTGACAGAAGACTTCGAAATATTGCAGAAATTTCTGATCGTCAGAGGAGGACTACCCACTATATCTTATGAGGCCTATATGGATCTGGAGGTGTCTATCAGAGAAATGACCGAGTATGACACCCCAAGCGTAGAACAATGGAGGACCGTGGAGAGATTCGGAAAGACAAAGTATGTTCTTCATCTGTAAAAACAGGTGTTGCGCACTGTGGAGCTGTTTATTCGGGCCTTGCTGTCACCAAGTCGATTTTAATTAAATGATCTGTTATCAGGATCAAAGCATGTAGTTTATTCCTAGTTGTTAGGGATACGGTTACAAAGACTTTTATTAAACAGATTATTCAGTTATTAAATCTTCTTGGGAAGAAATCATTTATGTATATATTTGCATTTACTTGATGTATTGGGGGTTGGAACCCGCATGTTGGATCAATGTTTTTTGAGGACAGATAATTTTTGAAATAACAAAAATGAATGGGTGTGGGTTATCAGAGATTCCTGTGCCATCTACATTACAGTATGTGCTTTTCTTTCCTATGTGATTGTTTTTTCTCCAGTGTTTACATTCCATTTTGTTTTTCTCATATCTGAAGCGTAGTGTTGAATAGTTGGAATTCATACTTGTTGTGCTCTGACTATTGTTTCAGATATTTTATAAATGTTTCTGCTAAAGTTAATATGGAATTCATCTTATGATGCTCTATATTGATGGACTGTTCATACTTCTTTCTTTTCCACTTGAAATCAATGAACGACTGTAATTAAATGGTTATCTTGCCTTTGATGAAATCTCATGCATGCGACCTTGTGCTATCTTTATGTATTTTGACTCCATTTCCAAATGATTATGTGTATCGTTTCAACCATATACATAATGTTTAAGTGTTGATTCTTATATCTGGCCTTGTTAAATTTATATTTGAGAGATCCCTCTTTGGAAAGGAAAGTCGTTTTCTTTCTGAAGTGGTTTTTGCTGTTACCTTTGGGATTTACCTTTTGTAACCTAGGTACATTCTGAGTGATAACAAATTGGCACCGTTGCCGGGGACGAATGTGCAAATCTTCCTTGGGAAGAATGACAGAGTTTTAAAGATCAAGAAAATATTTCTGTGGGCAAACAGGAATTTTTTTCAGTAGAGAAGGTTGTATATTTGCCCTGACGATTCCATTGTAAAGATTTTTCAAAATTTTAAAAGTTATTCTGGCTTCCAGAAGACATACACGAGGTAATTCTGATATTGAAATTTTAAAGAGTTTGGAAGATCGATAAAAGTTGTTTAAGAAAAAATATAAAGAAAAAATAGATTTTTCTCTGTTTGGTGCATCATCTTCTTGGGATTCTCATAGTATTTTTGATCAAGAATAGGAAGTTAATGTTGGAAAGGGTTTGTTGAAATCTAAGAATGAATCTGATCTTAAGAATACTGAATTTAATCCCTGTAGGTTAGAATCTTATTTGCTAGATTCCCTTTGGAGAGATTTACAACAGTCTGCAAACGTTGAAACACTTGTTGTTCAAAACACTCAAAATTCCTCAGTACCTCTGAATCCACCTAGACCAATGGCATCTAGATTTGCTCCTTTACGTTTGCCTACTTTATTGCACGACCTTCCGCAAAATTACTCCCAAAGAATTTCCTTATTTGATGGAGAAGGAGACATAACCGCAAAACAACATGTGGCTAAATTTGAAGATTTTGTTGACTTGGAGGAAGTCGATTATGCAGATGTTAAAATGTGGTTATTTTCTCAAAGTTTATCAGATGAAGCAAATAAATGATTTAAAGACTTGCCGGATGGATCTATATTGAATTTCCAAGCTTTCCAAAATGAATTCCTAGAGAGATGGGATGACAAATAAAGTCCTTTGCAGCTCTTGTCCCAGTATAATAGTATCAAAAAGGGGGGTTTTGAATCTGTTCATGAATTTTCAAGTAGGTTTATGAGGGTTTATAATTCTATTCCAGAAGATATAAAACCTTCTACAACTGCTGCTAAAATTCATTATGCTGGAGCCTTCGATAATGACTTTGCATTCTCATTGAGAGAAAGAAAATCAGCAAGTCTTGCCGCAATGTTTACAGATGCTTTAGAGGTAGAGGCGAATATGATAGCAAGTGGAAAAATGAAACACAGAGACATTGATAGGAGGAAAAAAGAAGAAAATATGCCTTCTACTTCTTCTTCTACCACTAATATTAAGTTTGAAATGATGTTGAAGACAATGGAGAAGTTGATGGACAGGTTGACTATGTGTAATAGGGCGTTCAACAAAGAACAAGTTGATCCTCAAATCAGGAATCCGAATTTTAGAAGACCAAATCCTCCTGTACCTCCACAAAATAGGCAGAGAGACATGAGAAACCCAAAAAATCAAGAAGAACAACAAATTCGACCACCATTTCCTGAGAATTATGTTGCTAACGAAGAAGATCCTACCGAAAAACAAATCCATCTTTTTGGCGAACTAGATTCAGAGATATATCTTACTGAAGAAGAGCATAGAATGTTTGCACATGAGGATGGAAATGAAGAATTTGAGAGGGAGTCAGAACAATATCAGAGGGGTTATCTGCATGCTATGGATGATGTACAAAGGAAGATTAGATTGAGAAACAAAGAAGTTCTTATAAATAAAGGGAGGTTAAATCCAAACCAGCCTTCCACCAGTTCTTTAAATACAAAAAAGGGAAAAGAAATACAAAAAGAATCTGTTGTAAATAAGGAAGTTGAGAATGAGATACAAAAAACAAAAGGAATGAAGCAAGTAACACAAATTGATGTAGAAAAAGTTAACTCTAGTTTCAATTTGCAGAATGAGCTTTCCAAGTTGAAAATCTCTGTTCCTTTTAATGAGTTGTTGAGAAACAATGAATACAGAAATACCATAACAAAGATGGTCAGAGGTCAAGGAGAATTGCAATCTGACATTTTGGAATTGACTGACGATAATCCTACTATTTCCTTTGGGTCGAAAGTCGAAAGTATAGATAATGAATCACACAATTTAATGCCAAAAGGAGTAGTTGAAAGTTTGGGACTGGAAGTGACAAGGGCATATAAAGATTTGTATTCTTTTGATTCTAGGAGAGTGAAATGTCTTGGTTTGATTAAGGATATGGAAGTAACTTTGAATAAATTACCATCTAAAACAATAGTAATGGATGTGGTAGTAGCAGATATTCCACCAAAGTTTGGAGTATTGTTATCGAGATCTTGGACTTCAAAGTTGAAGGGTAGTTTACAAATGGATATGTCATATGATACTCTTCCTGTTCAAGGTGGGAGTAAGAGGTTGTATAGTGAGAAAATAACTCCTTATGTAGTGAGCAGTCAAGATAAACCTGAAGTTCATTACATATATGCTGTTGATACTAATTTGAGGTCTTCCATTTTCTTTAATGATACTGTCCCATGTGACTTGGAATCTACATTGCAGATGAAGCCCGAAGAAAATAAAAAGGAAGATGTGATGGAACAAAATGCTTTGGAAGCAAAGCAAAAAAGAGAAGGTTTGTGGAATATGTATTTTGATGGATATGTGGCAAAAATAGGCGTTGGAGCTAGTGTGTATATAATCTCTCATTTCAGGGATTTTCAAGCTTTATCATATAAATTAAAATTTGAATGCACAAATAATATAGCTGAATATGAAGCTTTATTACTTGGGTTGCATTCTTTGAAAGATTTGGGAGCGCAGAGGATAAGAGTTTTGGGGGATTCAGAGCTGGTAATAAACCAAGTGAATGATAGTTACCAAACCAAGCATCCCCGAATGAGGGCCTATAGGAACGAAGTATGGGATATGATTGGTAACTTTTTTACAGAGCATACGATTAAGGTGGTTCCTAGATATGAAAATACAGTAGCCGATTCTTTGGCAGTAGCTGCTAGAAAATTCAAAACCCCTATTGTTGGTCGGAAAGAATATCAAATAGACATTGTGAACAGACCATCTATTCTAGATAATTCTAAATATTGGCAGGTGTTTGAAGATGGCATGCAGATAAAAAGGTTTTTAGAATTATCGGGAGAATTTGTAAATACTCATATTGATGCCGAAAATGACAATGGTGAAAATTTCCAGGATGATGAAGAGCCTGAAAAAGAAAAGGGTGGTGCTGAAAAATTAAAGGGAACCTTAGGAGGAAAAGATATTATTCAATTGAAAATAATTTTATACCAAGAGGTTTGATTCCTTTGGAAAAACTTTTTGATCAGAATGATGTTGCTAAGAATCCTAAAGTGAAGCCTGCTGAAAATGCTGTTGAAGATAGGAATATTGGTACTGAAGAAAATCCGAAGATTGTAAAATTGTCCAGAAATTTGCCTGTAAAAGAAAAAGAAGAGTATGTGAATTTAATGAAGAGGTATACAGATGTATTTGCTTGGAGATATGAAGATCTTAAAGAATATGATACATCTATAATACAACATACTATTCCTATAAAACCTGGGGAAAAGCCTTTCAGGCAAAAGCTTAGAAGAATAAATCCTAAATTGCTACCAATTATTGAGAAGGAAATTAAAAAATTATTCGACGCCAAGATCATCGTGGCTCTAATATTTTCAAGATGGGTTGCAAATTTAGTTCTTGTTAGAAAAAAGAATGGAGAAATAATACTGTGTATAGACTTCCGAAATTTGAATAAAGTTTCTATGAAGGACAATTATCCCTTGCCAAAGATGGATCATATATTGCAGAAGGTAGTTGGAGCTGAATTTTTTTTGATGATGGACGGTTTTTCTGATTACAATCAGATTAAAGTGCTACCTGAAGATCAGGAGAAAAATGCCTTTACTACATCTTGGGGCACCTTTATGTATGCAAAGATGCCTTTTAGCTTAATGAATGCAGGAGCTACTTTCCAGCGGGCTATGGACATTGCTTTTGCGGGAGAAATTGGAAAGTTTGTGGTAATTTACATGGACGACATCAGTGTTTATTCAAGATCTAACAGGGAACATATTCATCATTTAGAAAAAAAATTCATGAAGTGCAGGAAGTTCGGTATATCATTGAACCCAAAGAAGTCAAATTTTGCGCTGGAAGAAGGAAAATTGTTGGGTCATATAATATCTAAAGACGGAATAAAAATCGATCCTGAAGGGTTAGTGCAATTTTAAATGTAGGAGAACCCAGGAGTAAAAAGGAAATACAATCATTTTTGGGACATGTGAATTTTTTAAGAAGGTTTGTGCCTAGTTTTGCTGAAATATTAATGAATATTACAAATATGTTGAGAAAAGGTCATGAGATAAAATGGAATGCAGATGCTAGGAGGTCATTTTGGGAAATCAAACAAGAAATCTTAGAGGCTCTGGTGTTGGTAAGTCCAGATTTCACCAAAGATTTCCTAGTATTTTCTTATGCTTCAGAACATACTATTGCAACAGTTTTGTTGCAGAAGAATGATGAAAACATGGAGCAACCCATAGCACTTTTCAGCAAGATGTTGAGGGATGGAGAATTAAAATATGATATCATGGAGAAACAAGCATATGCTTTGGTCAAAGCATTGAAAGATTTCAGAGTGTATATTTTACACTCACATGTAATTGCGCATGTTCCAACTGCTGCAGTGAAAGGTATTTTGACACAACCTGATCCATAAGGTAGAAGGGAAAAATGGATAGCTACATTACTGGAGTATGACATAGAGATAAAGCCTACCAAGCTGGTTAAGGGATAAGGATTAGCTAAAATGATGACAAATTCAAATTGTGAGTCTTTACAGATCAATTTCTTATCCAGTCAATCTAATTAGTTGGATACAGAGGTGGAAGTGATGATTAATTTTGTTGCATCTCCATGGTACTCTGACATTGTTCATGTCCTTCGAAATTTACAAGCACTAGAAGGATTGAGTAAGTCAAGAGCAAGATCAGTAAAATTGAAAGCTGCCAAGTTCTGTATTATCAATCGATATCTTTATTGGAAGGATCCTGGAGGTGTATTACTCAATTGTCTTTTGGAAAATGAAGCTCAACATATAGTCAAAGAATTCCATAAAGGAGATTGTGAAGGGCATCATTCCTGGAAGGTGACTGCCAAAAAAATTCTGAGAGCAAGTTACTATTGGTCAACATTATATTCAGATGTGTATAAAGAAACCAACATGTGTCATCAGTGTCAGATTTTTGACGGTAAAAGAAAGGTACTCCCTCTTCCTTTAAATCCAATAACAATATAAGCTCCTTTTCAACAATGGGGTCTGGATTTCATTGGTGAAATAAATCCCAATTGTTCAGGACAACATAAATGGATTTTAACAGCTACAGATTATTTTACAAAATGGATTGAAGCAATTCCTACCAGGAGAGCAACAGAGATCGTAATCAAGGATTTTCTTAAGGAGAACATACTGGCTATTTTTGGATGTCGCAGAAGAATAGTAACAGATAATGCAACAACCTTTAAGTCGAAGAAGATGATTAATTTTTGTCACAAATACCATATTAGTCTGAATCATTCGAATGCTTATTATCCGCAAGGAAATGGGTTAGCCGAGTCTTCAAATAAAAGATTGGTAAGGATCATCAAGAAGCTTGTCTGAACCCCAAATTTTCACAAAAAATTAAAATATTTAAATAACCATAAATGCTAAACTTGCGATCTACTAACAGCTAACTGTGTTGCATAAAAAGAGAACAGTTAGGTAAATAGTTTCACTAAACTCTAATATAATAATTTAACAGTTCATTCTTGTATCAGAATATAGTTTTCTTGTGTGCTGTTTTACTGCAGTTTTCTGATTAGTTTTTTCATGTCAAGTAGGTGGAATCTACTTTTGAATCCGGGGCTTACTTAGCAATCGTGCTAACGCAGATGAATACTGATTCTTACAGGTTTACAGGTATGATCGAACGAGTACATATTAAAATATATTTAAAAGTGTCAACAGTAATTTATATGCAATTTAAAAAGCTTAGTAATTAAGCTGCTAAACTTTAGACAGCTCTTGTAAGGTAAAACCAATTGGCTTCCTTCAGTTTTTCAAGTAGACATGATTGGGAGTAAGTAATGACAGTAAAGTGTGTTTGCGACTTTAAGCTATAGAATCTCAGTTACAAAGTGTTTCTACTTTTGTCTATGTAATTTGTAATGTTATAATGATCGTTTTTATCAGCGTTTAAGTATTAGTACAATATCTTGACTGAATAACAATTATCCCAAGATTCGCTTCTGCAATAAACCTACAGTCTGATAAAAATAGGCAGTGTCAGTTTGATTATATAAGCTGCAATCCATCAAGCCTTCCTTCATAAGGTCATTGTTTTACCTATAGCTTAATTTTCATATTAAACCTTGAGGTTCTAATAAATTTTGGACTCAAAAGATTTATTCCTATTTTAGTTATCTTGCTTAGTTTTATAACTACTTATTACTAAATTGCCCTGGTGAATCTTTTAGTAATTTCCTATTTGATTCGTAACTCGAAATTCATCAACATAATGTTGCTATGAACTGTGTAGAAAAATTCCATACCAATACTCTTATGATAAGTTTTTCTTATCACTTCAAAGTTCTGTTATTATTGAGTGGTTAGATTTTGTGAGTCTCATATACATGCATAACTGTTGTTTGATAGACATTTAGTCTATACTTAGTTTACAAATAACAACGTATTCAAATTAAAGTTTATAATCCTTTGCACTAATGCACTATGCCATTCATAACCTTATGACTAGTGATAATGTTATTGCAAGAGATTTACCAAGTATAATTATAGTTTTATTATAAAGAAAAACTATAGTTCTTTATCAGTTAGTAAGAACTCTCCCAATACCACATAGATCTCTTATCTATTGTAAAGAAAATTTGATCTTCATAAATATCAATAAACATGCATGAATTGATTTCTAAATTATAATATCAACATCGTTTAACAAAAAATTATCCCACCATTCAAATTGTAATTGCGATATTGTATTAACATATTGTTTATAATGGAAAAGAGTTTTATGCAAGGTTGATTATCGGGCTTTTTAACAAAGGTTTAAGTGTCACCATGATGGATCAACGCATCCAATAATGTTGAAAATTTACCTCCTTACATTAGCAAATGATATGGTGCAAATTATTATCAACGTCATGGCAAATTATTGGGATTATACTATGGTTTTAAAAAAACTCGTTCCAATGATTTAATAATTGGTTTTGGCTCTACGTAGGCACCATAGTCTTTGACCCACTGCGTGTTTGATTAATGGAGACCACGTGGCCATCTCCTGACCATGTGTCGGGAATATAAAACATTGCTTGTGTGACATAACCCTTATCATTGTTTCTCCGCAGTCTGCGCTAGCCTTGAGGCTGCTCGACTTGGCCTTTCCATGGCGGCCGTCATTCTTCCTCGCTCTGGTTGTCTTGAGCCTTGCTGTAATGCTGCAAGTGTTGCTAGTGTATGGTTTGAAAGACGTTGTCCATGGCTAGGTTCTTATTCTGCACATAGTGGAGAGATTCGATACCCTTAGCTCGTGGCCTGTGCAATCTTCTTTCGCTGTCTTGTAGCTTCCATTGTGCTTCAGTATTTAGTCACTGTTCTTGTGGCTCGCCATTGGGTGAGATATACCCTTGCATGCTATTAAGTTTTTAATAAGGCGAAGCCTGTAGGTGATAGTGCTTGTTGAGGCTGCTCGCTGTTCTCTTCTGGTAGGTAAATGAATAACTCAGGTTCAATATGTCAAATTCATTATCATGTTACCGTGGTTTATATTAGTATAATTATTTAACAGTATTTTGTTACTTTGCTTGCAGGTACTCGCCGTTGTTAAGCTTGTTCAAAGAAGAAAAGACAGTCCCTTGCAAAGTCCGTGGCTCGCGGTTCAAACTCGGGTAAGCCTCGTGGTCCGAATGACAGATTCTCACTCTGTTAGTGTTAGGGTGGTCGTTGGACTCGCCCAGGGTTTTGGAAAAACCTCTCTCATCTCGTCACGAGTTATGTTATTGTTTTTAATGTTTTTACAGGCTGTTGTGAAAATACTTAAATCCAAACCATTGATAGGGTAGACTCGATTTGTATTATGCACTGTACTTTAGTCAAAGATTTGGATTCACAGTCGGGTTTAAGTTTGTAAATTTTGTATTGGTAGTATAGTTGTAAACTTGTTTTGGTTGACAGAAGTTTATACGATACTCTGTGTAATTCTAGGGTTTTTACCCTTCTTGAATATAATGAAGTTTTAAACTCAGTTGAGTACTTTGTAAGGGTTTTATACTTAAAATTTTAAGGTTGGTACTTACAACCGTAACTTAAATCTTACTTGTTTTGATTGAAGTTATGGATTAGGGTTTGTCCCGTAAAAACCCTTATTTTGATTTATACTATTGTTGTTATAATAATTATACTATTTTTCTACTTTATTCTATTTGTCCTTAAAGGACCGTGAGTAGATTATTAGACTGATTATTGATGATTACATATTTGATATAAATTTGGTTTAATATTTTGATACTTGTAATGTAATAGTTTTAAGGGTTTTAACCCTGACATTTATTTCTATAGATGTATGCTGTTATCAAAAGAAAAGCACTGTTTCTCTTATAAATACATTTATACAGGTTAATCAGTATTGTAGTTTATTTTTGTGCATAACATTTTTAGTTAATAGTTTTAAAAGAACTACCCTATGTGTAACCTAAGTTACTATAGTATTTAAAAATACTTATAGATTACACTCATAATATGAACTAGGGTTTATTCCCTTTTTAATTTTTATAGAGTATTATTTCCTGTGTTATTATCTTGTAAATTTGATTACTGTTACACATTTTTCTTCAGTTTGTTTTTATGAATTAATGGTTTATAAACATCACTGTTTAATGATAATAATAATACTATGTGTATTTATAATATTATTATCTATGTATAATATCTCTTTTTAAGTTTATGTTGGTATTTATTTGTATAATAATTACGACTGAGAGCAGTCTGTAATATTTGTGTTATTTAATACAATTGTTTCTGTAGACTTACTGAAAGAATCTAAGAACTTTCCTACTTGTCAATATTCTTTACATCTATACTGTCTATAAATGTATAAGGACAGTTTCATAATAATAATGACTTAAGCATAGGTTACTACTGTCCTTTAATTAACAATACTAAGAAAAGGATACCGAAATATTTATCATGTTCCTAGTTCAGATAGTTGCAGGAAAATTAGTTAGTACTAAGGGATAAAAATAACTATCTATATTAATTTTACATATTTTCTCAACCTAGATGATAAACATAAACATGCATCTAATAATACTAGTTATTCTCTTTTAGTATAAAGATACAGTTTACAGAAGTAGATACTGTGTAGAAAATGAATTATATACTTAAACATACTACTGTCAATAAATAATATGAGTCTTGTTCTGTTCTAATATTCTAATTACACAGTCCAGTTTTGATAACATCTCTACAAAACAAATTAATAAACTTTCTAGAAAACAACTATCTACTGAAAAGTAACATTTCAATACTCTGAAAACATAAGTATTATATTCATTCATATTCCTATCATACTTCATTTACTTAAACACACTACCTGTGCTAGAGTACGATTTGGATTACTCCAGATGGGGAAAAACATAAGTAGGATTTATCTTTCATCAAAGTACAGATTCAACCTAGAAATAACTAAGAGATTTCAACTTAACAATTTACAGCATAACATATAATCATTCATTGTTTGTTCACCCACAGATATAAACTATAACACAGAAATTAAAAGATAATGGAACCCGTCTTTTAAGCTGGATTCCAATAGCAATGGGAGGCTGTTCCTCCCTACCAAATCATGGAGAGCGCTCAAACAACGACTTCTCAGGACCCCCGAGCCTGTTCTGGTCTCCTTGGCTGGAACTAGGTGGAGAAAACAACAAAGTACTAGTCCTGAGACTTAATACCAACTCTGCATACTGCAGTAAGATCTTTCAGCCGCAAAGCTGTATTAGATCAACTTTCTGTAGTTTTACCCCTCAAACACCTTCCTCCAAATTTCCCTTCCCAATGAATTCCTTGAAGTGCATTCACCTGAATGATTCTTCTCCTGGAATGAGCAGCCTCAGCTCTTTACATTGGGTACTTTTATTAAGATTTCCTAGGTCTTTTTGGGTTAGTTGTCATTAATTGAGCCACCTACTCTGATCCCACTTTCTTGGGGGATCATGACCCCAAATGTAGGGAGGTTTCCACCTGCAACATACGAAGTGATTGAGGATGCTGTCACTTGTCTTTTTCTCTCCACCTAGTTCCCTCCACCAACTTGAGCAGTAACACTCTTTTTAACAGCTCTCCCAAGCTGTTGTCTCCACTTTTATTTATTTAAAAATAAAATATTCAGAATTACATTCCACATATTTTGACTCTGCTGAGTCATCAGTTTCAACTTAGCATTAAATTTAACATAATGTCTTGGAATCAAATCAAAATAAGATAACATTATTTTACAAAATTGGGGCATGTGACATACACACCCCCTTAGAATATAACATCATCCTCAATGTTATTTATTCTTCATCCTCCGAAGTCCCCTGGAATAGAATTGGATATGCATCTCGCATTTTACTTTCCAATTCCCATGTTGATTCCTCTAGACTAAGGTGCTTCCATTGCACCTTCACCTGTCCAATGGTGCGGTTCCGAAGTGTAATTTCCCTCCTCCCGAGGATACAGTCCGGTTCCACCAGAAATTCTCCTTTTGGTTCCACTTGTACAACATTCCAGTTAACAACATGAGTAGCATCATGAACATATTTCTTTAAAACAGAAATGTGAAAATGTACTCTTAAGTTAGGTGGTAATGCTAATTGATAAGCTACTTGACCAATCCTAGATAGAATTTCAAATGGGCCACAGTAACGAGGTGCCAATTTTGCACAACTCCCCAATTTTAGAGAGATCTTTTTAGGCCTTACCTTGATGAACACATGTTCACCTACCTGAAACTCCTTTGGAGTTCTTTTCAAGTCTGCTTGACTTTTCTGCCGATCCTGTGCCACTTTCATATTTCCCTGCACTTGTTTCACAATTTCTTCAATTTCTTTCAACAGTTCTGGACCTAATACCAATCTATCTACTGGATTACTCCAAGAGATAGGAGTACTACATTTTCGTTCGTATAAAATTTCAGATGGACTAAATCTAGCTGATGTCTGATAATTATTATTATATGCAAATTCTACGAGATGTAAATAGTCCTCCCACTTACTTGGCTGATCCTTCACATACATTCTCAATAAATCTTCCAATACCTGGTTTACCCTTTCAGTTTGTCCCTCTGTTTGAGGATGGAAAGAAGTACTGAAATTTAATGTAGTATTTAACCCTTTAAATAAGGACTTCCAAAAGTTTCCGGTAAACTTAGGATCTCTGTCTGAGATTATGACTTTTGGTACTCCCTGTAATCAAAAAATCTGCTTTAGAAAAATATCAACTATATTGGCAGCTTTGTAAGTAGTTTTAACAGGTATAAAATGAGCTGCCTTTCTTAACTTATCAACCACTACCATGATAGAAACATTTTGATTTTGATTTTTAGGCAGTCCAGTAATAAAATATAGACTAATCACTTCCCATTTCCAGCTAGGGATAGGTAAAGGCTGTAGCAAATCAGCTGGGTGTTGGTGTTCAATTTTTACCTGTTGACATTCTAAACACCTTGCAATATATTCAGTTACTTTAGTTTTCATATTTGGCCAGAAATACTCTTTTCTTAACATGGTTATAGTCTTTTGATAACCTGGATGACCTGAATATGGTGTTTTGTGGATCTCATCCAGAATTAATAGCTTGACCTTAGGAACGTTAGGTACATACAATTTATTTTTATACAGTAAAAATTCTTTTTGATTTAAACTGTAACCTTTTATTAAGTTTTCTGTTGGGTTTTCCTTAGCTTTAGCTTGCAAATTCTGGTAAATTTCATCTTGTTTTACTCCTTCTTTAAGCTCTTCATCTAAGTCATAAACATAAGTGCTGATTAGTGTTGCAAAATTCAGCCTTGCGTTCCTACTTAATGCATCAACAAATTTATTTTCTTTACCTTTTATATGCTGGATTTCAAAATCATACTCGCTTAAGAAAGCTAACCACCTAGCTTGTCTAGCATTTAAATTAGGCTGATCTAAAAGATATTTCAATTCTTTATTATTAGTCATCAAAACAAATTTTCTGTTAGTTAGGTGATGTTGCCACATCTTTAAGGCGTGTATTATAGCTGCTAGTTCCAGATCATACGTTGCGTAATTCTTTTCGTGAACTTTTAACCTTTTAGACTCATAGGCAATAACATGCCCTTCTTGAGTCAGAACACCGCCTAAGCCTTCATTACAGGCATCAATGCATACTACAAACTCTTTATTAGGATCCACTATTCTTAAAATAGGTGCACTGGTTAATAAGGTTTTTAACTTCTTAAAGCTTTCTTCACATTTCTGGTTCCAGTCGAACTTCTTTCCTTTCTTTTGCAAGGAAGTTATCAGAATTGCTATCCTCAAGAAGCCTCCAATGAACCTCCAGTAGTAACCGGTAATTCCCATGAAAGATCTAACATCCGTCACATCTTTCAGGATCTACGAAAATTCCTTTTTTGGTCACTACGTGACCTAAATACTGAATCTTATTCTTCAAGAAGTCACACTTACTAAACTTTGCGAAGAGTTGATGTTCTCGCAACTCTTGCAAAACAATTTTTAGATGTTCTTTATGTTCTTCTTCAGTTTTTGAATAGATTAGAATGTCGTCGATAAACACGACCAAAAAATTATCTAAATACTTATGCATTATGTTGTTCATTAAACACATGAAGACATCTGGGGCGTTAGTAAGCCCGAATGGCATTACGACAAATTCGTAATGACCATATCTTGTTCTAAAGGCTGTCTTGAAGATGTCTTCATCTTTAATCCTCACTTGATGATATCCAGACCTTAAATCTATTTTCGAAAACACCGTGGCTCCATGTAGTTGTTCAAACAGATCATCTATGCGGGGCAATGGATATCAATTTTTCATAGTCATCTTGTTTAGCTGATGGTAGTCTATGCATAATCGCATAGTTCCGTCTTTCTTCTTAACAAAGATGAGAGATGCCCCCCAGGTAGACACACTTGGTCGAATATACTTTTTATCAATTAACTCTTTTCATTGTGATTTTAATTCCTTAAGTTCCAATATGTTCATTCGATACGGGGCCTTTGAGCTAGGTACTGCACTCGGTACTAGATCAATGGTGAAATCCAATTCCCTTTTCGGAGGTAATCCAAAATTTCTTCTGGGACTACATCAACATATTCTTTTAAAACATAGATGTCTTCTACTTTTAACTTATCTATTTTAATTTTACTTTCTTCATCTGTAATTGTTACTGTGTAAGCTTTAGATCCTTTTCTAATAGCTCTTTTAATTTGTAAAGCAAAAATCTGCCTTACCGTAGTTTTTCTAGGAATACCCTTAACATTCACTGCTTGTTCATCATTGTTTAAGCATGTAAAAGTTTTATCATAACAGTTTAGAATTACTCTATGCTGTTCTAACAAGTCCATACCAATCAGCAAATCATAAGAGCCAAGTGACAAAACATTAAGTTTAACAACAGTTTCAAACTTATCCATAAGTAAAACACATTCTTTCACAAAACAAGTCACTTTTATTTTAGCCCAAGTGGCTAACTGAACTAACCATGAATTCTCAAAATTATCGACATATAAATTACATTTTTCCACTATATGAGGTGCAATATAACTGAGACTAGCTCATGGATCAATTAAAATAGTTACAGGGGTCTATTTAGTCATACCTTCTACTTCCACCATGAAATTTTGGTATTCAACTTGTTGGTTCTCCAAGGCTGCGTTGATTCTGGGCATGCTCCTTGCTAGTTCCCCAGTGGTCATCTCCTCTGGTACGGTATGAATGTTGCTAAGAGTCTTCTTCCGGTTTGGACAAACTGAAGCATAGTGTGGGCCATTACATTCCCAGCACTTGACATGCTCTTTACGCTCAAAATTCTTGGTAAAGTTTCCATGATTACTTGCAGTTTCCTTACCTTTAAAATTATTCTGATTGTTGGGTGTATTATTCCTATTTCCTTGGAAATTCTTGTTATTATAATAGTTTTTGGCCTTATTGTTCTTAAAATTTCTGTTAGGCACAAAATCCTTCTTCTTAGATTCAAACTGATTGTTATTTTTCTTAGCCTTCCAGTTGGCCAAGCTTTCTTTCTTCCGATTTTGCTCAAAACAAAAGTTAGCCTTCCTCATAGCTTCCTCCAAGGTGTTTGGGTTATCATATTCAATTCTATCTTTAATATGATAAGGTAGATAGCTAAGGAATCACTGAACCTTTGGTTTCTCGTCGACAAGGTAGGGTACATACCTAAGTAGACTTAAGAACTTACTGTTCAGATCCTTCATTTGTCATTGAGCCTAACTTCGGTTCATAAAACTCTTTAGCTGTTTCCTCATAATACTGCTCAGACAGGAATTTCATTTTGAAATAACTCTTAAAGGTACTCCAGTTAACTGCTTTCTCTTTTATACCCTTAAATATTTTCAAGTCCTGCCACCATATGCCAGCCTTTCCTGAGAGGTTATGTATAGCCATTCTAGCCTTTAACTGGTTAGAATAATTATATATTTGGAAGTACTTCTTCATCCTGGACAACCAGGACTCAACTTCCTCCCCTTTCTTAGTCTCTCCATTAAAAGTTGGTGGTTTTATCTTTTTGAATTTTCCTAAAATTTCCTCATAAGGTTTGTATTTCCTCTTCTTGACATACAGATCATCATCACTACTGTCACTAGTAGTATGGTAACTTTGTCGTTCACCAAACACTTCAGACGACGAACTACTTTCAGTGTTTGTATGCTTCATCTTTTTATATTTTCTTTGGTGACTGGAATCTTCAGATTCTGACCTTCTACCCATACCTTCAGTTTGAAACTTTTCCATTAGGATCTGATTCAACTCTTCTTGAGCCCTCAAAATCCTTTCATTCTCTCGCTTTACAGACTCCATTTCGGTTTTTAAATCTTTTACAGTCTGAAACAGCTCTGAGGAATTTGTAGTTAAATCCTCTGGTATAGGATCTCTGGGTAAATTTCATGTTTCTATAGCAGGACACTCCTCTTGTGCATACTCTTCCAGCCTTTCCATACCTGCCTGTTAAACTTCAGAAAAAGACAATTCTCTGTTGAATAACATTTTAAAAATAAAATACATTATCATAATAATTTAATTTACTGTTTTATGAAAGCTAGTTGGGCTGCATCAAGGCCTAGCATTTGAACCTTGTGCTCTGATACCACATGTCGGAACCCTAATTTTTCACAAAAATTTAAATTTTTTAAATAACCATAAATGCTAAACTTGCGGTCTACTAACAGCTAACGGTTTTGCATAAAAAGAGAACAGTTAAGTAAATAGTTTCACTAAACTCTAATATAATAATTTAACAGTTCATTCTTGTATCAGAATATAGTTTTTTTGTGTGCTGTTTTACTGCAGTTTTCTGAATAGTCTTTTCATGTCAAGTAGGTGGAATATACTTTTGAATCCGGGGCTTACTTAGCAATCGTGCTAACGCAGATGAATACTGATTCTTACAGGTTTACAGGTATGATCGAACGAGTACATATTATTATATGCAAATTCTACTAGATGTAAATAGTCCTCCCACTTACCTGGCTGATCCTTCACATACATTCTCAATAAATTTTCCAGTACCTCGTTTACCCTTTCAGTTTGTTCATCTATTTGAGGATGGAAAGAAGTACCAAAATTTAATGTAGTATTTAACCCTTTAAACAAGGACTTCCAAAAGTTTCCTGTAAACTTAGGATCTCTGTCTGAGATTATGACTTTTGGTACTCCATGTAATCGAAAAATCTGCTTTAGAAAATTATCAGCTATATTGGTAGCTTTGTAAGTAGTTTTAAAAGGTATAAAATGAGCTACCTTGCTTAACTTATCAACCACTACCATGATAGAATCATTCTAATTTTGATTTCTAGGCAGTCCAGTAATAAAATCTAGACTAATCACTTTCCATTTCCAGCTAAGGATAGGTAAGGGCTGTAGCAAACCAGCTGGGTGTTGGTGTTTAGTTTTTACCTGTTGACATTCTAAACACCTTGCAATATATTCAGCTACTTCAGTTTTCATATTTGGCCAGAAATACTCTTTTCTTAACATGGTTATAGTCTTTTGATAACCTAGATGACATGAATCTGGTGTTTTGTGGATCTCATCCAGAATTAATAGCTTGACCTTAGGAACGTTAGGTACATACATTTTATCTTTATACAGTAAAAATTCTTTTTCATTTAAACTGTAACCTTTTATTAAGTTTTCTGTTGGGTTTTCCTTAGCTTTAGCTTGCAAATTCTGGTAAATTTCATCTTGTTTTACTCCTTCTTTAAGCTGTTCATCTAAGTCTGAAACATAACTCCTGATTGCTGTTGCAAAATTTAGCCTTGTGTTCCTACTTAATGCATCGACAACTTTATTTTCTTTACCTTTTATATGCTGGATTTCAAAATCATACTCACTTAAGAAAGCTAACCACCTAGATTGTCTAGCATTTAAATTAGGCTGATCTAAAATATATTTCAATCATTTATTATCAGTCATTAAAACAAATTTTCTGCCAATTAGGTGATGTCGCCACATCTTTAAGGCGTGTATTACAGCTGCTAGTTCCAGATCATACGTTGCGTAATTCTTTTCGCGAACTTTTAATTTTCTAGACTCATAGGAAAAACATGCCCTTCTTGAGTTAGAACACCGCCTAAGCCTTCATTATAGGCATCAATGCATACTACAAACTCTTTATTAGGATCCGCTATTCTTAAAATAGGTGTGCTGGTTAATAAGGTTTTTAACTTCTTAAAGCTTTCTTCACATTTCTGGTTCCAGTCAAACTTCTTTACTTTCTTTTGCAAGGAAGTTATCATATTTGCTATCCTCGAGAAGCCTTCAATGAACCTCCGGTAGTAACCGGTAATGCCCATGAAATATCTAACATCCGTCACATCTTTAGGAACCGACCAATCTTCGATTGCCCGTATTTTTTTAGGATCTACGGAAATTCCTTCCTTGGTCACTATGTGACCTAAATACCGAATCTTATCCTTGAAGAAGTCACACTTACTAAAATTTGTGAAGAGTTGATGTTCTCGCAACTCTTGCAAAACAATTTTTAGATGTTCTTTATGTTCTTCTTCAGTTTTTGAATAGATTAGAATGTTGTCGATAAACATGAACACAAACTTATCTAAATACTTATGCATTATGTTGTTCATTAAACACATGAAGACAACTGGGGCATTAGTAAGCCCGAATGGCATTACGAAAAATTCGTAATGACCATATCTTGTTCTAAAGGCTGTCTTTAAGATGTCTTCATCTTTAATCCTCACTTGATGATATCCAGACCTTAAATCTATTTTTGAAAACACCGTGGCTCCATGTAGTTGATCAAACAGATCATCTATGCGGGGAAACGGATATCGATTTTTGATAGTCATCTTGTTTAGCTGAAGGTAGTCTATGCATAATCGCATAGTTCTGTCTTTCTTCTTAACAAAGATGATAGGTGCCCCCCAGGCAGACACACTTGGTCGAATATGCTTTTTTATCAATTAATTCTTTTAATTGCGATTTTAATTCCTTAAGTTTCAATATGTTCATTCGATAAGGGGCCTTTGAGCTAGGTACTACACCCGGTATCAGCTCAATGGTGAAATCCAATTCCCTTTTTCGGAGGTAATCCCATAATTTATTCTGGGAATACATCAACATATTCTTTTAAAACAGCGATGTCTTTTACTTTTAACTTATCTGTTTTAATTTTTCTTTCTTCATCTGTAATTGTTACTGCGTAAGCTTTACATCATTTTCTAACAACTCTTTTAAGTTGTAAAGCATAAATCCGCCTTACCGTAGTTTTTATAGGAATACCCTTAACATTTACTGGTTGTTCATCACTGTTTAAGCATGTGAAAGTTTTATCATAACAGTTTAGAATTACTCTATGCTGTTCTAACCAGTCCATACCAATCAACAAATCATAAGAGCCAAGTGAAAAAACATTAAGTTTAACAACAGTTTCAAACTTATCCATACGTAAAACACATTCTTTCACAAAACAAGTCACTTTTCTTTTAGCCCCAGTGGCTAACTGAACTAACCATGAATTCTCAAACTTATCGACAGATAACTTACATTTTTCCACTATATGAGGTGCAATATAATTGAGACTAGCTCTTGGATCAATTAAAATAGTTACAGGGGTCTATTTAATCATACCTTCTACTTACACCATGGAAGTTTGGTATTCAGCTTGTTGGTTCTCCAAGTTTGCGTTGATTCTGGGCATGCTCCTTGCTAGTTCCCCAATAGTCATCTCCTCCTGTATGGTGTGAATGTTGCTAATAGTCTTCTTCCGGTTTGGACAGATTGAGGCATAGTGCGGGCCATTACATTCCTAGCACTTGATAGGCTCTTTACGCTCAAAATTCTTGGTAAAGTTTCCATGATTACTTGTAGTTTCCTTACATTTAAAATTATTCTGATTGTTGGGTGTACTATTCCTATTTCCTTGGAAATTCTTGTTATTAGAATAGTTTTTGGCCTTATTGTTCTTAAAATTTCTGTTAGGCACAAAATCCTTCTTATTAGATTCAAACTAATTATTATTTTTCTTAGCCTTCCAGTTGGCCAAGCTTTCTTTCTTCCGATTCTACTCAAAACAAAAATTATCCTTCCTCAGAGCTTCCTCCAAGGTCTTTGGGTTATCATGTTCAATTCTATCTTTAATATGATAAGGTAAACAACTAAGGAATCGCTAAACCTTTGGTTTCTTGTCTACAAGGTAGGGTACATATCTAAGTAGACTTAAGAACTTACTGTTCAGATCCTTCATTGTCATTGAGCCTAACTTCAGTTCATAAAACTCTTTAGCTCTTTCGTCATAATACTGCTCAGACAGGAATTTCTTTTTGAAATACCTCTTAAAGGTACTCGAGTTAACTTCTTTCTCTTTTATACCCTTAACTCTCTTCAAGTCCTGCCACCATATGTCAGCCTTTCCTGAGAGGTTATATATAGCCATTCTAGCCTTTAACTGGTTAGAATAATTATATATTTGGAAGTACTTCTTTATCCCAGACAACCAGGACTCAGCTTCCTCCCCTTTCTCAGTCTCTCCATTAAAAGTTGGTGGTTTTATCTTTTCGAATTCCCCTGAAATTTCCTCATAAGGTTTGTGTTTCCTCTTCTTGACATATAGATCATCATCACTACTGTCACTAGTAGTATGGTAACTTTGTCGTTCACCAAACACTTCAGACGACGAACTACTTTTAGTTTTTGTATGCTTCATCTTTTTAATTTTCTTTGATGACTGGCATCTTTAGATTCTGACCTTCTACCCCTACCTTCAGTTTGAAACTTTTCCATTAGGATTTGATTCAGCTCTTCTTGAGCCCTTAGAATCCTTTCATTCTCTCTCTTTACAGATTACATTTCCTTTTTTAAATCTTTTACAATCTGTAACAGATCTGAAGAATTTGTAGTTAAATCCTCTGGTATAGGATCTCTGGGTAAATTTCCTGTTTCTGTAGCAGGACACTCCTCCTATGCATACTCTTCCAGCCTTTCCATACCTGCCTGTTAAACTTCAGAAAAAGACAATTCTCTGTTGAATAAGATTTTAAAAATAAAATGCGTTAGCATAATAATTTAATTTACTGTTTTATGAAAGCTAGTTGGGCTGCATCAAGGCCTAGTGTTTGAACCTTGTGCTCTGATACCACATGTCAGAACCCCAAATTTTCACAAAAATTTAAATTTTTTAAATAACCATAAATGCTAAACTTGAAGTCTACTAATAGCTAACGGTTTTGCATAAAAAGAGAACAATTAAGTAAATAGTTTCACTAAACTCTAATATAATAATTTAACAGTTCATTCTTATATCAGAATATAGTTTTCTTGCGTGATGTTTACAGTTTTACTGCAGTTTTTTGATTAGTCTTTTCATGTCAAGTAGGTGGAATATACTTTTAAATCTGGGGCTTACTTAGCAATCATGCTAACGCAGATGATCGAACGAGTACATATTAAAAGATCTTTAAAAGTGTCAGCAGTAATTTATTTGCAATTTAAAAAGCTTAGTAATTAAGCTGCTAAACTTTAGACAGCTCCTGTAAGGTAAAACCAATTGTCTTCCTTCAGTTTTTCTAGTAGACATGATTGGGAGTAAGTAATGATAGTAAAGTGTGTTTGCGACTTTAAGCTTTAGAATCTCAGTTACAAAGTGTTTCTACTTTTGTCTATGTAATTTGTAATGTTATAATGATCGTTTTTATCAGCGTTTAAGTATTAGTACAATATCTTGACTGAGTAACAATTATCCCAAGATTCACTTCTGCAATAAACCTACAGTCTGATAAACATAGGTAGTGTCAGTTTGATTATATAAGCTGCAAGCCATCAAGCCTTCCTTCATAAGGTCATTGTTTTACCTATACTTTAATTTTTATATTAAACCCTGAGGTTCTACTAACTTTTGGACTCAAAAGATTTATTCCTATTTTAGTTATCTTGCTTAGTTTTATAACTACTTATTACTAAATTGTCCTGGTGAATCTTTTAGTAATTTTCTATTTGAGTCGTAACTTGAAATTCATCAACGTAATGTTGCTATGAACGGTGTAGCAAAATTCCATAGCAATACTCTTACGATAAGTTTTTCTTATCACTTCAAAGTTCTGTTATTATTGAGTGGTTAGATTTTGTGAGTCTCATAGACATGCATAACTGTTGTTTGATAGACATTTAGTCTATACTTAGTTTACAAATAGAAACATATTCAAATTAAAGTTTATAATCCTTTGCACTAATGCACTATGTCATTCATAACCTTATGACTGGTGATAATGTTATTGCAAGAGATTTACCAAGTATAATTATAGTTTTATTATAAAGAAAAACTATAGTTCTTTATTAGTTAGTAAGAAATCTCCCAATACCACATAGATCTCTTACCTATTGTAAAGAAAATTTGATCTTCATATATATCAATAAACATGCATGAATTGATTTCTAAATTATAATATCAACATCGTTTAACAACAAATTATGCCACCATTCGAATTGTAATTGCGATATTGTATTAACATATGGTTTATAATGGAAAAGAGTTTTATGCAAGGTTGATCATCGGGCTTTTTAACAAAGGTTTAAGTGTCACCATGATGGATCAATGTGTCCAATAATGTTGAAAATTTACCTCCTTACATTAGCAAATGATATGGTGCAAATTATTATCAACGCCATGGCAAATTATTGGGATTATACCATGGCTTTAAAAAAACTCGTTCCAATGATTTAATAATTGGTTTTGGCTCTATGCAGGCACCATAGTATTTGAACCACTGTGTGTTTGATTAATGGAGACCACGTGGCTGTCTCCTGACCATGTGTCAGGAATATAAAACATTGCTTGTGACCTAACCCTTATAATTGTTTGTCTTCAGCCTGCGCTAGCCTTGACGCTGCTCGGTTTGGCCTTTCCATGGCGATCGTCATTTTTCCTCGCTCTGGTTGTCTGGAGACTTGATGCAATGCTGCTAGTATTGCTAGTGTATGGTTTGAAAGCCATTGTCCATGGCTAGGTTCCTATTCTAGACATAGTGGAGAGATTCAATACCCTTAGCTCGCAGCCTGTGCAATCTTCTTTCGATGTCTTGTAGCTTCCATTGTGCTTCAATATTTAGTTACTGTTCTTGTGGCTCGCCGTTGGGTGAGATGTACCCTTGCATGCTGTTAAGTTTTTAATAAGGTGAAGCCTGTAGGTGACAATGCTTGTTGAGGATGCTCGTTGTTCTCTTCTGGCAGGTAAATGAATAACTCAGGTTCAAAACTTCATTGTCAAATTCATTATGCTGTTACCGTGGTTTATATTAGTATAATTATTTAACAGTATTTTGTTACTTTGCTTACAGGTACTCGCCGCTGTTAAGCTTGTTCAAAGAAGAAAATACAACCCCTTGTAAAGGCCGTGGCTCGTGGTTCAAACTCGGGTAAGCCTCGTGGTCCGAATGATGGATTCTCACTCTGTTAGTGTTAGGGTGGTCGTTGGACTCTCCTAGGGTTTTTGAAAAACCTCTCTCGTCTCATCACGAGTTATGTTATTGTTTTTAATGTTTTTACAGGCTGTTGTGAAAATACTTAAATCCAAACCCTTGATAGGGTAGACTCAATTTGTATTATACACTATACTTTAGTCGAAGCTTTGGCTTCACAGTCGAGTTTAAGTTTGTAAATTTTGTAATGGAAATACAATTGTAAACTCGTTTTGGTTGACAGAAGTTTATATTATACTCTGTGTAATTCTAGGGTTTTTACCCTTCTCGAATATAATGAAGTTTTAAACTCAGTTGAGTACTTTGTAAGGGTTTTATACTTAAAATTTTAAGGCTGGTACTTTCAGCTGTAACTTAAATCTTACTTGTTTTGATTGAAGTTATGGATTAGGGTTTTTCCTGTAAAAACCCTTATTTTGATTTATACTATTCTTGTTATAATAATTATACTATTTTTCTACTTTATTCTATTTGTCCTTAAAGGACTGTGAGTAGATTATTAGACTGATTATTGAGGATTACATATTTGATATAAATTTGGTTTAATATTTTGATACTTGTAATGTAATAGTTTTAAGGGTTTTAACCCTGACATTTATTTCTATAGATGTGTGCTGTTATCAAAAGAAAAGCATTGTTTCTCTTATAAATACATTTATACAGGTTAATCAGTATTGTAGTTTATTTTTGTGCATAACATTTTTAGTTAATAGTTTTAAAATAACTACCCTATCTGTAACCTAAGTTACTACAGTATTTAAAAATACTTATAGATTACGCTCAGAATATGAGCTAGGGTTTATTCCCTTTTTAATATTTATAGAGTATTATTTCCTGTGTTATTATCTTGTAAATTTGATTACTTTTATACAGTTTTCTTCAATTTGTTTTTATGAATTAATGGTTTATAAACATCACTGTTTAATGATAATAATAATATTATGTGTATTTATAATATTATTATCTATGTATAATATCTCTTCTTAAGTTTATGTTGGTATTTATTTGTATAATAATTAAGACTGAGAGCAATCTGTAATATTTGTGTTATTTAATACAATTGTTTCTGCAGACTTACTGAAAGAATATAAGAACCTTCCTACCTATCAATATTCTTTACATCTATACTGTCTATAAATGTCTAAGGACAGTTTCATAATAATAATAACTTAAGCATAGGTTACTACTGTCCTTTAATTAACAATACTAAGAAAAGGATACTGAAGTATTTATCATGTTCCTAGTTCAGATAGTTGCAGGAAAATTAGTTAGTACTAAGGGATAAAAATAACTATCTGTATTATTTTTACATCTTTTCTCAACCTAGATGATAAACATAAACATTCATCTAATACTATACTAGTTATTCTCTTTCAGTATAAATATACAATATACATAAGTAGATACTGTGTATAAAATGAATTATATACTTAAACATACTACTGTCAATAAATAATATGAGTCTTGTTCTGTTCTAATATTTTAATTACACAGTCCAGTTCTGACAACATCTCTACAAAACAAATTAATAAACTTTCCAGAAAACAAATATCTACTGAAAAGTAACATTTCAATGTTCTGAAAACATAAGTATTCTATTCATTCATATTCCTATCATACTTCATTTACTTAAACACACTACCTGTTCTAGAGTACGATTTGGATTACTCTAGATGGGGAAAAACACAGGTAGGATTTATCTTTCATCAAAGTACAGATTCAGCCTAGAAATAACTAAGAGATTTCAACTTAACAATTTACAGCATAACATATAATCATTCATTGTTTTTTCACCCATAGATATAAACTATAACACATAAATTAAAAGATAATGGAACATGTCTTTTAAGCTAGATGACAACAGCAATGGGAGGCTGTTCCTCCCTACCAACTCCTGGAGAGCGCTCAAACAACGACTTCTCAGGACCCCCGAGCCTGTTCTAGTCTCCTTGGCTGGAACTAGGTGGATAAAACAACAAAGTACTAGTCCTGAGACTTAATACCAACTCTCCATACTGCAGTAAGATCTTTCAGCTGCAAAGCTGTACTAGATCAACTTTCTGCAGTTTTACCCCTCAAACACCTTCCTCCAAATTTCCCTTCCCAATGAATTCCTTGAAGTGCATTCACCTGAATGATTCTTCTCCTAGAATGAGCAGCCTCAGCTCTCTACATTGGGTACTTTTATTAAGATTGCCTAGGTCTTTTTGGGTTAGTTGTCATTAATTGAGCCACCTGCTCGGATCCCACTTTCTTGGGGGATCATGACCCCAAATATAGGGAGGTTTCCACCTGCAACATAGGAAGTGTTTGAGGATGCTGCCACTTGTCTATTTGCTCTCCACCTAGTTCCTTCCACCAACTTGAGCAGTAACACTCTTTTTAACAGCTCTCCCAAGCTGTTGTCTCCACTTTTATTTATTTAAAAATAAAATATTTAGAATTACATTCCACATCTTTTGACTCTGCTGAGTCATCAATTTCAACTTAGCATTAAATTTAACATAATGTCCTGGAATCAAATCAAAATAAGATAACATTATTTTACAAAATTGGGGCATGTGACAAAGCTGTTGGAAGATAATAAAAGATCATGGCATACCAAGCTCAAATATGCTTTATGGGCTGACGGGATTAGTACTAAAAGAGTGATTGGAATGTCTCCTTTCCAATTAGTGTATGAAATTGAAGTTGTCTTTCTAGAATTGTTAGGTGTTCCAGATATGAGGTATTTTCAAGAGCAGCAAGAAGAACCAAACCACATGCAAAGGAGGATAAACCAGATTATTGAGCTAGAAGAGAAAAGGAATAAGGCCTATGACAAAGTGCAATAACATCAGGAAAAAATGAAAAATACTTTTGATAGAAGGGTGAAGGAAGAACAGTTTCAGATTGATGACTTGGTCTTGAAATGGGATGCTCCCAAAGAAGATAAACATGGACAATTTGATCACATGTGGGTAAATCCTTATGTTATTGCTGGACACAGAGGGAAAAATGCATTTCTTTTGGAATATCCGAATGGGGTTTTTTTGGATAGTAACCCTGTCAATGGGAGATTTTTGAAGCATTACCTATCATAAGAAGGAAGGTAAAACTTGTATCATATTTTGTAAATATTTATTTTCTTTAAAAAAATAGTATAGATGGTGAGCCGAATGTTTTTGAAGCTTGTAGTGAAAGCCCTAAGATTCAGAAGGTAAACCATTTCTTTCTAGCTAAGTATATCAACAAAAAAGTAAATTTTTTGGAAGTTATCATGTAAATATTAAAGACAGGCACCTGGTCTATGAGTTCTTTGATACCTCGTAGGGAGGATATCATCCCCACATGGAGCCAGTTGTTAACACCTCTATTTCAAAGAGTATTGAAAGAAACATGGTGGAGAAAAATGAAGGTTACATGAACTTTGGTTAAGGGTAACAATGTGAATATATGATAAAATGGGGCATAAAGGATAAAATTATCTTATGATCCGATGGTGTAGAACAAAAGAGGTGAAAATTAGTGGTTTATAACAGATCCGCTGTGTGGAGATGCACGGGAGATAAGGATAGGCAGAGGTAATTAAAAAAGCACGAAGATCGACGGTTGTGGGACCAAGCTGGTAAAATCTACGGCTGATAAGGAGTCCGCTCTATAACGATGCATTTTGCTAAAAATAAGAAGGCCCAGTGGAATGTGTGCATGAAGTAAAATCTAACGGTTTAAACAAAAGGTGGATGTTCATCAACGGTTGTCAGCAGCTCTGAAAGATAAAGTTGCATGGTAGTTGGAGGGGAAAGGTGGTAGTGGAATAAAAACCATGATACACGTGGCGGCTCACGGTACCAAGCCGGTAAAATCTACCGTTGATAAGGAGTCCGCTCTATAAAGATGCACGTTGTTAAAAATAAAAAAGGCCCAGCGGAATGTGTGCATGAAGTTTAGTCTAATGGTTTAAACAAAAGGTGGATGTTCATCAACGGTTGTCAGCAGCTCTGGAAGATAAAGTTGCACGGTAGTTGGAGTGGAAAGGCGGTAGCGGAATAAAAACCACGATACACGTGGTGGCTCACGGTACATTCCGTGGAGGAAAGTGGTTTAAGGAAAACCGCTAAAGGGAGCCTCCGGAATAGACCTTTATATAAAGGTGAGGTTGACTTATTTTTAAAAATCATTTTTTATTTTGCATGCTGGGATGAGTGAAGGAGACAGCTTGCCATCTTTTTGCAGTCAACCTCACGTACACATAGTTACAATCACAGGTAAGCTTCAAATACTTGAGCTCTGTTTAGAGAATTATCGCCGTTTTTCTGTTATGGAGAAAGAGAAGGGGTTAGAGGGTCCTAACTGGGTCCTGGATGAAAGAGAGGAATTCATGGTTGATAGAGACAGAAGTGTGTATGACCCGTTTCTGTCAGTTGGAAATGTATTAGTTACTAAAGAAAGATTGTGGAAGTATATTTATAGGGAAACGACATTTTGAATGCTTGCAAGTCCTTTCTGTATTACTTCACCATTGAACAGACTTTACCCTTTCCTGAATTCGCTGAATGGTGTGCAAGTAATTACTCACCTTCTGAGAGAGTCATTATGAGTCATTCCACGTCCAAGATATTATGTAGGATTGATGCAAAAGCTATTCTTGGATTCCTTAATTTGCCTGATAGTTTCCCTGACAGTGGTGAGTCTGTGAATGAGTCTATTTTAGCCGAAGTATACAAAGGTTGTAAAACTGAAATTCGATGTGAATTTTTGTCTAGTATTCTTAATGAAGGTCAGTCATTAGAGGGTCTCTTTTTCTCGTACCGTATTCACATTTTCAAAGAAGAGGTCCAATTGGTTGTATATTTGGTCTGCCAAAGTTTAGGTCTAGATAATGACATTCATGTAAATGAGGTTGTCTTGGGTTTTTTATTGAAAATGAGTTCAGTCAGTCTTGAGTCTGAGTCCCATCCAGTCCATTACTTCCTTTTGGATGAATATTTAGCAGAGGTCATTCATATCCAGTTAGTTCATTTCCCAAAGGTCAGATTTTTCAAATACCAATCATATTTCTTGAACATGTTGTTATGTTCAAACGTAACAGAATTACAATTCTTGACTACTATGTTCTCTTCGGATCTGCTGAAGCAAATCAATATGTTTGAGTTCGTGAATTCCATTATGTCAGAGATGTACAAGTTGTTGTTTGATGAGGTATTTCCCAGAGTGTTTGAAGAAATGAAGGTTATGATGCAATCATCACCAGAAGACAGGATTGGGGATTGGTTTTTATATAAAGACTTTACTATTTTAAGAGTGTATGGTTTCATCGGAGAGCCATACAGGCTGCCTGCGTTTCTTACCCCTAGAATCTTTGCACTTGAATTCATGAGACAAAGATTGTATGCAGAAGATGAGCATTTTGGAGCTTTCAACAAGTCCTCTAATATCAAATTTCCCCTTAAAGTTGGTCCATTCATCTTTAAAAACAAAGGCGCCTTGGTGATTGTGGAAAAATTATTGGAAAACATGGATTTAAAAAAAGAACACAAGGTCAATTATGATCCATATCATATAATTTCTCAAAGGAAACAAGCAAATAAGAACAAACCATTTGATCATCAAGTTGTTGAGGGATTGGGGGAAATATCCAATTTGTCTCATTTTGTGGAAAATCCAAAAAGCAATGAAGGTACAAGCAGTGGGTTGATTACAACGTCTCAAGTGCCAGAAAATTCTAATGTTTTAATTAAAAGAAGTTTTTGTGAGGTTGAGAATATGGATATAGATGAAAACAGTTCGCGTGAAAAGACCAAAACATTTTCTCAAGATGATCAAATTTCAAATGAAATAGTTTTAGAGGAGTTGAAGAAAGTAGTTTTGATTCCTGAGAAGTCAGTGCAAATGAACCAATTTTCTTTTGAAAGTGAAAATAATGCAGAGTCTAGTTCAATTTTTAAATCCAAAGCAGAGTTCATGACAAGTTATGTTGAAAAGCAGATGCAGTCCTTAGAAGAGACTAAAAATCTACTCCCATGAGTAAGAAGTCTAGGCAACCTAAAGGTGTCATTGATTTCCACTCGGGATGTAGAGAGTCACACCTTAAAATTAGCTATGGTAAGTGACAAAAAAGTGGTTGAGATGGAGGTAAGATTGGATAAAATCAGTGTACTTGACAAGATACAGCTTCACAAACAGATAGGGGATATAATTTATTCAGATTTATTACACGCCATGATGAAAATTAACAAATTGCAAGTTTTAGTGGATAAGTTGGAGGTCCAGTTGAAACACGAAAAAGTGGAGAACAAGGTGAATTCAATTCAAATAAAGAAGCTGCAGGAAGATGTTATAAGCTCGGGGGATGAACCAGGGAACACACAAGCCATCATGAGACTTTTGGAGGAAAAATATAATGCCCTTCATGTATTAAAAAAGAAGTTGAAAATTCCAAGTTCTGAACATGTTCAGTCATCAGAATTGTTGACATTGCAAGAAGAGAAAGATAAAATTCATCAAGAAATGATGGAATATTAAGGCAAAACAGTGAAGCTGCAAGAGGAAAACAATAAATGGGAAATAGAGAGAACTGAGTTAATGACACAAATTTCACAGTTAAAGAAAGATCAGAACGTCGAGAAAGAAATTATGGAAGAATTAATGAGCTAGACCCCTACTGATGTATATTTGTCCAGTGTAAATATTGAAAAGCCTTTAAGTGATTTTTCTGCTGATGATTTGTTAGTACCAATGTCACAAGTAAGCTTGAAAGATGTAGAAATCAGGGAATTAAAAGAAGAAAATGAGAGGATCAAATCTGAACTGACTAAAATGGTTGAAAACAAGAATAAAATATTACATGACAAAAATCAGTTGCAGAAGAAGTTTAATGAATTAAAAGAAAGGAATACAGGAAAGAGGCCTCTACAAGGAGCCAAGCATATAATCTGGGATACATTGTCTGTAGAGGTTACTAAATTCAGACATTATCTGAATTTCATTGATGACCAAAGTGCGTTGGTGAATTTAACCAATCAGAGATTAAAATTAGTAAATGAAACCATGGAGAGGAAGCCCCTAAGTATGGCTAAGAATGCACTGAATTTCTTGAATTCATTAACTTATCAAAAATTGCAGGATATAGGAATTAAAGACAAAGTGGCTATTGTACTATGGTCGAAAAGATTCATTAACAAACATCAGCTTATGAAGGTAGTACAAGATAAGGCGGATGGGATGAATTTGAAGATTAATGATTTCAGGCATGCCTTTAGAGAATTGTTTGAAGATGGCCTTCCCTCTTTCTGGGATGAAGAAGGGAGACTTTTTTCTCAGGAACATTATCATAACCTGCTAGTACAAAGCCGTATGGACCATTCCAAGTTTGATGACTTGGTAAAAGGACTGATTGGGAAAGTCATCGTGGACAAGTTGACATAAGACTTCCAAATATTGCAGAAATTTCTGATCGTCAGAGGAGGACTGCCCACTATATCTTATGAGGCCTATATGGATATGGAGGTGTCTATCATAGAAATGACCAAGTATGAAACCCCAAGCAAAAAACAATGGAGGACCGTGGAGAGATTCAAAAAGACAAAGTATATTTTTCATCTGTAAAAATAGGTGTTGCGCACTGTGGAGCTGTTTATTTGGGCCTTGCTGTCACCAAGTCGATTTTAATTAAATGATATATTATCGGGATCAAAGCATGTAGTTTATTCCTAGTTGTTAGGGATACAGTTACAAAGACTTTGATTAAACAGATTATTCAGTTATTAAATCTTCTTGGGAAGAAATCATTTATGTATATATTTTCATTTACTTGATGTATTGGGGGTTGGAACCCATATGTTGGATCAATGTTTTTTGAGGACATATAATTTTTGAAATAACAAAGTTAAATGCATGTGGGTTATTAGAGATTCATGTGCCGTCTACATTACAGTCTGTGCTTTTCTTTCCTATGTGATTGTTTTTTCTCCAGTGTTTACATTCCATTTTGTTTTCCTCGTATTTGAAGCGTAGTGTTGAATAGTTGGAATTCATACCTTTTGTGCTCTGACTATTGTTTCAGATATTTTATAAATGTTTCTGCCAAAGTTAATATGGAATTCATCTTATGATTCTCTATATTGATGTACTGTTCATACTTCTTCCTTTTCCACCTGAAATCAATGAACGAATGTAATTAAATGGTTATCTTGCCTTTGATGAAATCTCATGCATGCGACCTTGTGCTATCTTTATGTATTTTGACTCCATTTCCCAATGATTATGTGTATCGTTTCAACCATCTACATAATGTTTAAGTGTTGATTCTTATATTTGGACTTGTTAAATTTATATTTGAGAGATCCCTCTCTGGAAGGGAAAGCCAGTTTCTTTTTGAAGTGGTTTTTGTTGTTACCTTTGGGATTTACCTTTTGCAACCTGGGTACATTCTGAGTGATAACAAGGGGATCATCCATTTGTCCAAATGAGTTGCAATCTCTGACTATATGCAGGGGATTCCCAACTCATATATTCCTTACAATGTACCCACTTCCCATTATCATCCATAGTAACAAGTAAACTATCTTGGGCATATTTGTGACCAACTTTCTAATTAGATTTTTGTTGTATTGAGTATTCTCTGGAAAATTTGATTATGAGATTAATCATCATTGTGTGAATATGCAATGTGTATGCAAAATCTAATTGGTTTGAAGCTTAAACAATCTCACACTTTTTACATCAAATCTCTCAATTTTTCCAGATTACATGATAACAAATCTATGCATTTGATAATAGATCTACATATCGATGGAGAATATCAAACTGCGTGTTAAAAAAACTCATCATTGGATTTCACAAGCTATTTATTCTCTTTTATGTAATATATTTTGTCTACCTGGAAAGAGAATTATTGGGATCTATCCATCCACTAGATCACTTAAAATGCAAATATGGTTTTTCTCTATCAAGCATTGCACACAACCACAAGTAGATCAAGTTTTCCTTTCGATAAGAGTTGTGGGTTTATTAATCTTAAATTGTGTTGCACTTCTATATTTTTATCAATGGTTCTTTAATCATCACATATCTAGTCACACTATGTTATACCATCACCATAGTTCTATCAGTTTATGGATCAATACCACGAAGTTATCAGGCCCTTGGGACTAAATAGGCTCTGAAACCATGTTAATAAATAAACCATATGCAAGAACATGGTGGAAAAGGCATTAATCCATATTCAACACTTGTATTCATATAATGATATCAATTTATAGTAATGGATTAGGAAACCTCTAGATTTAGATAAAAAAAGACAACTCATTATTAGACAAGGATGACACCTCGTCAATATATATAGATCAAAACTCATGAGAATGTGATTTTGGACTTTGTAATTGTCCAGAGACTCATGATATAGCATATGGTTGAAAAATTATGAGAATATATGTATTGAAAAATATCAAGTTCCATATCTAAGATCAAGTGTCACTTACTAATGGATCGAATACCCTTCATAATATATTCTTCATACCTAATAGGATTGAGTAATTTGCATTTAGAAATAGTTAATGTTACTGAATAATAAAAAATTTAACATAATATAAGCCTATGTGTATCGAATAAAGGAAATACAACCCAGTTGGAGGAATATGGTTCTCACTTAAAGAAAATCGATAGTCAACTAAATAAAATCCTCATCACTTGGCATGTGTTCTTCTATGATTTTTTTATTTCCAATTGAACTAACATGTGTTTTTCTTATGATATTTTAATTTCCAATTTCCTTATTATGAATAGTTTACTTGGTAACATTTCCACTGAGGACACTACAACATGAGCCCATTTTTCTGACTTTATTTCAATGGGTATTCTTTATTCACTTATTTAGGTGAATACTTTATCATATTTTGTATTTTTTTTCACATTTTATTATACAAATCATATAAAGGTTGAAATATTGGTTGTAACATAGGTTCCAAGTACTTAAAAAAGGAAAAAAAATGGTCCAAAATCTCATTACAAATTAAACAAGTGTTGCATGACATCATATACCTATCGATATTGGTGGTTGGAATTGTCAAATTGTATGCATTGATATCATGCATGTGTGTTGCAACAAAAAAGCTTCCTCTTAATTGTTGGCAAACGATGCTTTCTCTTTATTGTATGGGTGGCGTTGTCCCTGCTACATTGTATTCATTAGAAAATATATTGTTAATTTTGAAATGTAAATATTGTTTAGAATGTCATAGCAAGGCCGCATTGCTTCATAACTGGTTCTAATATAATGCATTATAGGTAAGCAATATCACTTGTAAGATAATGCATTATAGGATTTGTTTTATCTTCTTGTCATTTTGTACACATCATAAGTGGTTGTAATATAATGCATTATAGGTAAGCAGTTGCACCTATAATATAATGCACTATAGGATTTGATGTATCTACCTGTCTTTTTGTCCACATATGTACGAGACCTTGGGTGGTTGGATTGATTCATTCCAGCTGTTTTCTTGAGTTCACTCAGTCCTTTGATGCCACTTGGTGTAGAAATAAGTTGCATCTCGAAATACATGAAATTGTTGATCTCTGATTGTGAATATATGCGTGCTTTCTAAATATTGTTTGTGGAACATGGCTTTGTTCTAGGGTAGTGTAGAAAGTATTCATAGGATATATTAATGACAATCAAGCATCCGATTGCACATATCAACAGGCAGTCATTCTAGAGAGTCATTATTAACCTCTACTCATGGGAACCTATATGAATTGTAAGTTACCAAGAGTCATGCAATAATCGATGCCAGAAACTGATGCTGCTACTTGATCAGTCAATGCCAATCACATTGTAAGTCGATCAACCTATAGTCATCGATCAGAAACAAGAGGTCATATCCTTTATAATTTTTTTTAATATGAATAGTCTTATAAAATTCATTCAATTTAGTATGAATAATGTCATATAAACCTTCTTGAAATCATAATTGTTATGATTATAAAATTAAAGCAACCAAAAAAATGATATTTAACTTTAGTGCTTCCAACCCCAAAATGGTATTTAAATTTAGTGCTTTTATCCATTGTTGTTATAGATCGTCAAGGTATTATGGGATAGCCATGGTTGGATAAACTTAACTTATCATTTAGATTGCAAGCTACTTAATTTTATGATTTTGTACTTGTTTTCCTTTATTATGTACTTAGTTCTTGACTCTTGTATTGAATTTATTTAAGTATTTGTTTCCTTCTTGTGAAAAGGAATTGTAAATCCTATAATTGTGGCCATCTTGTTTGATATTTACAATATCCTACTAGTTTGAGAGCCAGGACCCTTTGAATCACTAGTAGAATTCGTCGGGGATTTTATGCCTTTTCTTGACCGAAAGAGAGCATTGGCATTACAGGTAGATCCATTTCAAGCAGAAATGGATGCAAGAAATATACAACGAAGGTAGTCGCATTTCGAGCATCCAAACAAGCAACAATTGTTTACATAGTAAATTAAGCAATTGATTATGTTACTTCAGTTGTTTATGCTTATAAAATCGAAGAGATTTTGGTTGATGATAGCGAATATCATTGATAGGATGGGAAATTGGTTCACCTATTCAAGGATTTAGTTGTTTTAGCCTCTTTACCAACAACGAAGTCAACGGTCGACTTCACTATTGGTCCGTTGGATGGAATGAATGTACATGTTTTTAAGCTCAGATTATTTTTAGTCGATAGTCTTAGCCTTTATATCATATCTCTTACTTCTGATCCCCATTGTAAATGATTGTGCATGCACCTTCTCCTGGAAGATGAACGAAATTTTCTCTCATCCATGTCTACTATTGCGATCTCCCTTGCTGCTTCTACATTCGATCTACATTTGTCCCACTCTAAACTAGTTGATACATTACCTGCGACTATCGATACAATTCAATTTGAGGCAAGCAAATCCACAATGAATTCGATCCAAATAAATAATATCCCATGATCCAAGCTAAAAAATGTAATGAGAATAATTTAGTGATACTATTCGATTTCTGACTTTTTTTTTTCCCAAAATGATTAACAATTTTTTTTTCCAGCTGCATCGTTGAGACTGTGTGAATGAGAGGTAGACAACATTTCAAAATATTTTGAAAATTTCCAAAATGCTCGAAAACTTGACCCAACGATATTGCCAATTAGCAATTCATGTGCGATGTTTCCACTTAGCAATTCACACACTTAGCATGGCATTCATGTAAGGTGGTAAAGCATGCAAGTAATCCTTGGAAACCAAACTTCGTACATGGATACACCACATTGTTCCACGAGGAATAACGAAACAATATTGTGCTTGCATGCAAGGTGGTAAGTGTAGAGAATGATGGTTGCTACTGAAATTACTTAAAAATCCTAAATAAACTTGGACACAAATCATTATATTTAGAGGAAATATGTATTTACATATCATTTTTTTTTGACTCGAAGACTACAAACACTTTTTGTTGTATGTCATTGTTTATCTGATATGTATATTTCTTACCAAATTCCCCACCATCTGTAAGGTTTGCCGTTACACCAAAACCTGCAGATATTGATGAACATTTGAAACCCAGCACAAGGGCCTATCACCAAGAGTGGCGGTTAGTCCACTTGTTTTATATTCCCATAGGTGTGGTGGTTATACCATGTGGAGGTTGTATCGATACTCCAACACCTCACCTCCGGCGTAGCTCAAGGGAATTGAAACTGAGACCTATGATCTGATACCATCTAAGGTTTTCCGTTACACCAAAACCTGCAGATGTTGATGAACATTTGAAACCAAGCACAAGGCCCTATCACTAGGAGTGGCGGTTAGTCCACTTATTTATATTCCCAGGGGTGCAGTGGCTATACCATGTGGAGGTTGTACCTATACTCCAACACCATCCTTTCAATCTGAAGATGTTTTATTTTTTGTTCACACTGTGAGAGATGTTTGACCCAAGGAATGCCCGAAACTAGGTTGTGATGCAACTCTGATTCCTTCCATTCTAGCCGTTCAATGAAGATTGGTTAATCAAGGGATAACAACATTTTAGTTGAAATATATTTACTCGAGCCCGGACGAGGGAAGCCTTGAATCTGGTCACTTATATTTGCTCAAGGATGATCAGAGATCAATGAGTATTGTGAAATGAACGAGAGCTCTATTTAGTTGGAAAACCTGACGACAATCTTCGAAGAAATTAATTATGTGGAGTCTAATTTGTTGAGGAATTTTCCTGAGCGGTTTTTGATTTTCAGGAAGACTCCAGTTGCAAATAAAGGATTGTAAGTATCACTTTAACCCTCGTTACATTACTGAATATGTATAAAACGACATAGAAACCATTGTAGTATGCGTAAACCTTGCCTCCCAAAACCGGATGTGTTTTTCATTAACATCATAATATATTGACAATGCTTGTTTTTTAATACACCCAAATACAAAGGACTTGGAAAAGCTTAATGTTATTGTGGTTGATGCAAGGCATGATGGTATGTGAGTTGCTATAGTTGTGGTGAAGAACATGCTTGCAGGTAGTATGTGCATCTTTTGTATTGCCTCAAAAAAGTGTCTAACATTTCATATGATTATTCCCAAATTAAGTTAATGTACGAGAGCATTTACTTTCATGTGATTTCAACTCTGAAAATTTCAATTATAGGTGAAAGATCTGAAACTGGATGAGCTCGGAAAGCTAGGGAAAGAATATTCAATTGGGAAAGAATCTAAAGAATCTATTATCAAAGGTATGTTATCAATATCACAACCATGTTTGAAATATGTTTTGAATATCAAACTATATTTCCATTTTTACATGTAATGTCCCCAAAATTTGATTATTTATTTATTTATTATTAGGCTAATAAAAACTACCTATGCGGAACATTAATGAACTTGCGGAATATAATGTACGATGAATGTACCATTGTTTGTTTGTCAGCTGTTATTACGTTCTATCATCTTACTTTCAGCTGGGCATAATACGATATTTTACTTATGATGTCATAATGTTGGTTTGTTACATTATTCTTATGGTTATACACTATTGTGTATATGTCGTTACATGATTATATGCTTTGTTCATTTTTGCATAGTTTGACTTGTTATTTATATGGTTCTAACTTAACTTTGTTTCTGGAACTAAAGTAGGTGGAGTGGTGGCTTCTCCCATGACAGTCTAAGAGGTAAAGTGTTCACTTGTCTAGCAGGCTTACTTAGTTCGGTTTAAACTAAGACACCTCTTCTATTTCATATGAAAATTATACTTAGTGACGGAGATTTAAAGAGCGCTGAACATTTTGATCATTAACATACCTATTGTTTGTTATTACGCTTCCTTATAGACTTAGATTGATAGCAAGGTAATTACTATCTTCATTAATTACTTAACATAGATAAATTATCTATGTGATACCTATTATTCATTATATTTATATTTTAATTATAGTTTGTGTTTACTACATTAAAAATATTAACATATCCTTTATTTATTTATTGACAGGCTATAAAGTTGGCTAAAAGATCAAATCCCAATTTAATACCGAGCGATACTACCATGGGATATTTCATATGCCATGGTGCTAAGCTTAATGCTTAGGAGAATGCAAAGGTAAGGTTCAAGGCTTAAGGCTATGGTTATACGATACACCAATACTATGCATGGTGTTTGGACTTAGGGTTGGCGCATATATTACATGGTGTACACATTATTATATACCTTGTATTAAAAGATTGAGGTGGCGAGTTATAACATATGGTTTTGACATATGTGATGGGGTTTAAGACCTTGCATGAAATGGAAACCCACGTTAATGAAATGAATTCAAACTATGGAGATGTGGGTTTTGGGTCGATAGTTGCCACGAGGATAGCGCCATTAATGCTTCTTGGTATTTGGGGCAGCCCAAGCTTAGGGCTTGGCTCCATGAATGATTTGGTCATTTCACTTGGTCTGTGGGTGGTTTGGTCTCGGCTCTGTGCTGTGAACAGAGGCGACACCCTGGTTAATGAAGTTATGCTTCGGTTGTTTCGTGACAAATTTTGATGTTTGTTTCTTGGCTTAATCAGTTCATACTTCTCATCCTCATCGTTTTGTTGGTGGTTGCAGGTGACAGGCTTGGCGTGGAGCTTCATGGCTTAGAGCTTTACAACTGGTTCGTGGTTGATGCCATAGGTGCTTGGTAAGCCAGTTAAACAAGCTACGCTTGTCACCACTCAGCCTTATGACTGGGTTGTAGGTTGTTGTAGTTTGGGGTTTTACTATGGGGTTTCAATTCGCCTTCGGGCCTATGTTTACAAGGTTTGGGTTTGTAAATTAAGAGTGCTGTTAGTAGCAAAATGGGGAAACCTTGGGTCTTTTAACAGGATCTTCATTTTGTTTATGTAAATCGTGATTTGATTTGGGGATTTTAAGCCTGGGCATCACCATTCCCTGTAATGGTGCGATAGCCCTTGGCACGACTGTGTAAACTTCGATTGAAGACTTTAATGGTTACCGTGTAAATGAATTTTCATTGCATTTATGTTTTGGCAATGGTTAATAGACCGGACTATGTGTAAACTCTTATGTCGCGATATGTGTTTATTGAACTTGTGTTACATAAGGCATTCTCCTATATGGATGGTCTATGTATAAACGTTTACATTTATATCTTAGCTATAATACTTGACAGGGTATGGGTTGAGGCCATGCTGTGTATGGCATGAGCACTCCCCATGGTTGTTGCAATAGTTTGTATGGTTGCCATTCTTTACTGTTTTGTTTATTAATACGTAATGTGGAATGTGGAAAAGCCATGGGGGAAAACCCACGATGGCCATTGTTGCTGTAGGTTTACTTTTAAATGGATTGTGTATTTAGTTATTTGTGGCCGAGGCCATGCTTACAACGTGGGTGCAAAAACGAGGGTCTCACGACCTTGCTGTAGTGAATGTATTTGATAAGTGTTGCCCGCATATACTCTGTGTATAGCGTGGCCTTGATAAATGTAAAACGACTCCAAAATATTTGAATCCTAGTCGTTATTGATTTAATGAGTATTTAAAAGAAATGGAGGGTTACAATTTGGGGCTTAGATGCCTATAGGATTCGATTCCTTCCCTCTCCTGTATATTTACTTTGGGTTGTTTAAAGATTTATGATGAGGTTTATAAATGTTATAAGGAACGAATGCATGGTTACGTAAATGATTATTGTGTATGTATTTTCAATGTGGTTTTTATTATGGCCGGTGACTTGGGTTTGGATACCCACATGGGTCGATACCGCAACCTCTGATAGCTTTTAAGGGTTTTAATTTAAATAATGAAAAGATTACTTAGTTACTTGTTATGTGATAGTTGTGAGTAATATTATATGGGACTTATATGATTTATGCATACGATTTTGATTATGTTGATTTGTAATATTAGGACTATGGATTTTTAAATAGGAAAGGAGATTTGATCTTGGACCAAAGAATGGTCACGATACTTACTCTTCCTATTCGCTTATGATGATGTTATTTTAATGGGACGATTTAGTAGTTATTGTGTATTTAAATATTCAGACCTTAAAAGGTCTTTATTGGTTTATTTATCTTTGATTTAATGTGCAAATAATTATAGCCTGTACTTAGTTGATTAGATTTATAATTCCATTCTAGAACTTTTAATGTATACTTATAAATAGTATTCTGATTTGTTTATTGTTGATTTTAATTAGATATATTCTAATCTAGGTTTTAAATGACAAATTAGTTATGAGCTAGTATTTAATTTAACATGGCTCTGTTGACAAATGAAAATCTGTCAGTAGAGTAATTAGGCTAAAGATAAGCTATATAATGGACTGGAAATAAAACCTAGTTTGCAAGGAAAACACAGTTTAAGCAGTAAAGATAATACATAATTAAACTTACATGAATAAACCCTGGTAATCTTAGCATATGGGATAAATTGCAGCCTAGGGTTATACTTTAAAAATGAAACCCTAGAAGATTTAAACAGAGAAACAAATACTTAGGGTTAGAAGATTTAACATGAACCATTACTTAATTAAGCCAAAATTTTATGCTAGAAAATGTTATAGGTAGACTAGGATCTCATACCTGTAATTTTTGAAGCTCCTTTAATGGAGGAACTTGCACACTTAAATAACCAACATTAACAATTCATAGGAAGATCTGACCTTTATATTAGATGACCGAATCACTTGGGAACTACCACGTTCCACCCAACCATGACTCGAAACCGTTCCTGGTTTCAATCCGGATCCCCCTGAGCTAGACTCCAACATGCAAGTAGCTTAGAGCTCCTATGGTAGGATTTCATAACTGGTATATTAGTTTTGGATCAGTTCTCCTTTTCCTTGCAGGAAAATGTTTCTCCAAGACTTCACTTGAGAGAAAAACAGGTAGAATAATGACTTACAAAAGATAAATCAGAACCCCAAGCCTTTCCTTGGCTTGAGACTTTATAGACATACTTTTCAGTCAAAGGGATAGTTAAATCAATAAACCTTGATTTCTTGATTTAACCCTTTTTAATTAATTTGGGTAATTTTTTTTAATACTTTAACTTAGGAACTTTTAACTAGTTCCTAGTTAGACTTGTGTAGTCATTATACTATTTATTATCTTTTAATACTAAATAATAATTGATGGAGCTTTTCTTCTTTCTTAGATTTATTTATAATATTAATATATTTATTTCTTTATACATCCCATGTATAAAATACATAATAATAAAACATTTGTTAACATTGGTCTTTGGGCATCATATACTATGATCCCTAGACTTAATGACACTTCTTCATTAAGGTCAAAAATAGGTAGATGGTTAGGTCTACTAGGCTAGGCAACTCTAAACATCCTTGTAAGTTGGATTCCCTCGTATAACATGGTAGTTCTTCAGTACTTGATGAGAATACAAAATTTCAAAATTTCATTTAATCACTTATAAATAAGTTTGATGAGATCAATATTTTTCGCGAGTCGTTTTCACTCGATGCAATATCCCGAATTTTGGACCTAACACTTATAGACATGTGCCTATTGATTATGATGTTGACTTGATATTTTATTTTGATATATTGGGTCGAAGACCCCACTGTATATGAACATGATGATTTGTTTTATATGTTGGGCGTAAGCCAATTGATTAATGATATATATATATATATATATATATATATATATAT